>VZZY01011949.1:0-31369 GCA_013400335.1 Eurystomus gularis | reverse complement strand
TCTCCATCCTGATTGACCTGGCCTTCAACTTCCAGAGCCATAAACCTATTGTGTAAGGGCAACTGGGAAGGTGAGGGAGGTCGGGAGCAGGAGGAAGGGATTTGCCTGCGTCTCTGAGAAGGAACCTGTTTCTGTTCCCCCCCATCTCTTAGGTCCCCTCCTTTTACCTAGTGACAAGAGGGTAGGGGTTCCTCTGCTTCTCCTAGAGCCTCCACCTGCTGCCTTTGCCCCAGGGATGGTAGTGCCTGGCACTACCAGTCTATCTCTCTGTCACCTTCTCTTATAGACCTCAATCTTTCAACCTCCTCCTTCAACTCATCCACCAGGCTGATCAGATCATTCACCTGGTCACATCGAACATAGTTGTTGTCTCAGTCACTTTCCATTAAAAATCCCAGGTTCCAGAACTCTCTGCAGCTGGAGACCTGTACATCTGCATGTTTGTGTGGGCCCTCTGTCTGCATCGCCACATTTCTTATGACAATGATTTTTGCCCGGGTTGCAACCATGGCCAGTGCTGCCCACACAATCAACCATTCACAGTGTCTCCTCACACCTGAGGGACTCACCGCGCCCCCTTTCTCGAGTCTGCTCCTGAGGTGTTTAAATCCTGCGCTGTGGGATACCTGATTCAGTGGAGGGGGTTGCACCACTCACCATGGCTAGCCTGGCTTGAGGAAAACAAACCTCTCAATGCTGGTTCTGCTGCTGTGCTGACTGCCGTGGGGACAGTCAGCTCCGGCTCTGAAGGCTGATCGCAGTGAGTATGTATTATGTATTTCACATAATTTTTCCTAATATGGGGTCTGCATTGTCTTGCTGTGATTGGAAATGCCATCACTTGTACTTTTTCATGGAAAGCAGCAGAAGGATATTGTTTCACAGGCAGACTTCAGGCAGTCCCAGGAATGGGCACAGCTGGGCTTCCTGCATCTCTTCTGTGCACCCTGGCTGATGCTCCTCCTTTATCTTTGTGGAATTGCAGCTGAAATGAAAACTGTCTGTGGCAACTTTCACACATCCCCAGTATTCACTGGAAGTGTGAAAAAAAAGTAGAAAAATAGGGTTTTCCTGTTTGTCACCCCTGAGTGAGTGAGTGAAGGAGAGGCAGGGGGGCTGTTGAGATGCAGCAGTGATGGATCTCTGCCAGCAGTGATGTGGGACTGCATGGAGGCGTGAGGCCAGATCCCACTGGAGAAGTTTGACTTAAGTTGCAGTGAATCTGTAGTGAATTTTTAAAGGAAGGTGGGGAAAACGGTGAGATTGGGGCAGTGTGACTGGTGGTAAGCTAGTTTATTCACAGGAAGAACTGGACTGTGGCACTCCATATGCATAGGAGTTTGGAGGAACATGACTAAGGAGGAAGATTTTGGCTACTGGAGGAGGGGTGAGCCAAATGTGGCATGGAAGTGAAGCAGAGATGCAGTCCTCAGCTTTGCTAGAGGATTTGAGTTGAGGTACAAGGCTAATGTCCTGAATGAAGGAAACTGTAAAAAGAGCAAAAGTCTTAAAGCTGGACCCATCCTTGGCTGTCAGCACCATTAATAATTGCTTTTCTAAATTGAGTGTAACTCTTCAACTCCCAACCCTCACCCTACTGCACAGTTCCCACAGGAGTGCTGCTCCAGGATGCCACTCTTCTGCAGCCTCCTTTTGGTTGTAACTCACCTTCATTCCTGGATAGTTTATCTTTGTTTATCCTTACAGAAACAGTTCTTGTTGTGGTGTATGCCAATATATTTTTAGAATGCAGTTGTACAAAGAATCATTTGGCAAGGAAACTGTGAGCTTCTCAGAAAGTGTGTAGGAAAAAAAAAAGAAAGTAGAAGATAAAGATTCCATGTCCCTTTAAAAGCAATAGTTACGTTTTGTTGATTAAATTGATAATTACATTAAAAAGCTGTTGGCAATCTGTACAAGAGTACATGGAGCATTGGGTGCTTATGTTAGGCTGAGAACTTAAAAGGGTAAGATGCGATATTTGACTGTCTGAAAACGTCAGTTGACAAGTTGGAAGACTGTCATTTCCAAATTGCTCATGGACAAAAGGCTGTGGAAGAGGAAAATGGGACAGATCATTTTGTCCATCTCTTTGCTCAGGAGGAGCCAGGAAATAAATCACGTGCAACAGAGGTTTTTGAGAGTTGAATGATGAGATGCAACTGTTTGGTGACACTGGCAGTAATGGGAAGGCAGAGCAAATTTGAAAAGTTTTCTCAATGGACAGGTTGAAATCAGCAGAGGAAAAATTACTGCTGGCTAGGTATTTCTAATTCTTTGGAGCTTTGGGGCTTTGGAGCATCATCGTAGTATTTTTACCCAGTAGTGATACAAAAAGGAATGTGAGCAAGCGTGTCCAAGCAATGTAACCTCAGTGTACTTGAGCTGCTACTTCATTCAGGAAACCAAGAGTAAAATCACATCCAGTGGCACTATCTTTGCTTCCCTATTACCTACATCAACCCAGACTGCAGGTCAACTGTGTTTTCAGTACCTAATCTCTAGTGCCATTTCCTTGCAGCTTCTACTAGCTACTGAAGCCAGTATGATGCAGCAGTTCATTAACTTTGCATTGTTTTCCCAAATGGAAATAAAAGTAGTTTGCTTGCTGTTTTCTTTTTTCACCTGTATCTGTGTATCTATATTTAGATTTCAGATTTAGAATTGAATTGTACCAGTTCCTGGGTGCTGATTCTGTTCTAGAAGAAGCTGTCAGTGTTTGATGTTGGGAGCCCAGCTGGGCAACTTGGCTAGATGCAGACCCTGCTTATGCAGAATCATCAGGGTAAATAATCAGAATCAGCAGAGTTACTTGACTTCAGAAATCCACAGAGAAAAAAAAAAATTCTCTGAGAAGCTATTCAGACCACATTCAATTTTGCACAGCTAGATTAGCTATCAGAATTAGGTGTGATGCCCAGGCACCCATTGAATTTTCAGAGAACAGCAAGGCTTGCTTTCTAAAGCCCGCATTACACATACAAGGAAACAAAGTCCTCAAAATTCAGGCAGCTAAATTCAGTGCCAGATAGCACTGCAAGAATAGCCCAGTTAATATTGAATCATCTTCAAATACATCATTATTACTATACAGCCAAACTCTGTACTAAATCAAAGGCACTGTTCACTTAAAAAAATCACGTTTTGATGTGTTATGCTATAGGAAATCTGGGATAACGCTGCTTAAATCAGTGGAATGGAATTGAACAGATTCATAGCCTGGCAAAATTTACTCCTAAATCTAAGTGGGACTAGTCTATCCACATGGGAGTTGCTAGGAGTATGCCAGAGAGCTAAATTTATAGAAATAAAGATAGGAGTGGAAGCAGGAAAATATTCAGCTAACTTCTGATGCAAAGGAACTTTAAAAAGAGATGTATTGTTAAAGCTAGACTATTAATACATTTTATACCTAAGCCTGTCTTATTTCAAAACTTTGCTTTTTTTAAAGCCCGCTAACCTGTGTCTTCACAGAGTAGAATTTCCTCAGGGTGTGAATTGTCTCTGAATGTGTACATTCAGCCCCAGGCAGATGGATAGCCAAAGCATTAATTCAAACTTCTGAACATTATCATAATTCAAATAATAAATGGTTTGAAACAGAGTGTCACTTCTAAACTGCTTTGATGCAGATGGTCTTTTTCTTAATTCCCAGCCCCATAGTTAGTGAGCGGGGCTTATTGAACTGCTTGCCAATTCTGTTAAGAGCAGATGGAATGAAATGGGATAAAGGCAATATTTCAGTGCGGGTCCCATGGCTTGGCTCCCACTCCCAGATGCCATTATTAACATACATTTTACAACTCCACATCTCTCGCCATCAGTGGTTAGAATTATAAAGAGGTTGAGCATACTTGGCTTGAATGTCAATAATCAATAAGAATGCTCATCTGGCTTAATAAGGATAAATTGTTGCCCTTGAAACAACATAACATTCCAGAAGTCAAAGTGAACTAAGAATAGTTCCTTCATATTTATACTAACTCTGAGTGTCTGTGTGCATGTATGTTTATACACACACTTTTGTTATGCATTTCTCTGACTGTTCCTTAGCACTATTGATTTCTTTTGTGTGTCTATCATAATGTTTTAAATTAGTCCTTTTGAATGCTCCCCTTTAAAACCTCACTTCTTCCACTTCAGGTTGGCTTTTTTTTTTCCTGAAGACTTTCGTTACAAACTCTGTCTTTCTCAAAAGCTCCTAGTTTCCCCTTCTAAAGCCCACTGACAAAACATGATAGGTGGAATTTTCAGAAATGCCTGCTGTGAGTGGACCATTGCTGCCTCTAAAGCCTATAATCAAATTCTGTCCAGCTTTAGCTAGGGCAAATGGACCTCTGTGCCACAGACTTAATTCTGAGTGCTTTGGAAGTACTGATCCTACTCCTATGGGAAGCAGTTAGCATTTTTATAGAAAGCATGAATGTACTGATCACAAAAAAATACACATAAGCACAGCAAAGGTCAAGATCAATTGATCCCTGGAGATTTCACTTTTGATGTTTTAATAAATGAAACAGGACATTTAGTAAATAAAACTGGCCAGAAGTCATGCTCTGGCACTTAGACTAGCTGGCATGTGCAATCTGTGGCCAAATGGCTGAACTCCATCTGTGTAAATAGCAGTGGCTGCATGAAGCTTTCCTTGTGAGACATCTACCAGGCATTTTCTGAGAGACTGTTGCCACAAGGCCAGGCTGTGGCAGGGACCATGTTAGCAATGTAACAGTATGGGTAACTGGCTATGCTGCAACCACACCCTGGCACTTTTTTCTTCATTAGTACATATATGTATTTGTCCAGAATTTTTGCTAAACTCCCTGAAAGTTTTGTGTCTTCAGATCAATTTCCATTGCAGGGATGTCTGTCATCTAAATTTCTTCTCTAAGTTGGTGGGACCTCTGTAACCTATCTGGCATACTTGTGCAGCTCTAAGTTTGAGAATGTGTAGAGGCTGCAGGAAGTATCCAATATTGCTGAGACTTGCTGGTAAAATGTTGGGGTGGAAGTCTGCAGCATTACTTTCCACTTCCCTGGATGTCTACAAGCCTTCCATCCATGAAGTCTATGCTGTAAGTTTTAAAAGCTAGTATCAGAACATGACTAATTCTGTGCCAATCACAGTAAGAATAGGAGCTTCTGTGATCCACAGTATTCATTAAAGCTCTGTTTGCCCCCTGTATCCCAGGAGTTAGTATAAGAAGGCCTAATATTTGCTGTGTCTTGCCACTGAGTTCAAGAATGATAAATCCTTTTCTTGGCTAGGAGCTGGGCCTATGTCAGTTCTTCTCAAGTAAGTAAGCGTAGCCTTGCTGTGGAAGTGCAATGTCCCAAAGACACGCTGCTGTGTTATAGTTTCTGTGGGCTGGAACCAGTCCCCCATGTTTTAATGTTTGCTTATGTAATTTTTAACCTTCCGTTTCTTTCCCTTTCCTGGCAGATTTTTATTGGTGAGATATCCATGTATTTCATAAAGTCAACTCGAGAAACCCTAATTATTCAAGAGAAAACTATTTTGACTGGAGAGTGCTGTTACCTGAACCCACTGCTTCGAAGAATAATACGTTTTATAGGTAAGCATCCTGAGTACTGCAAGCTTAGTCTCTGCACCAAAACAGAAAAACATCCTAATAATCTACACCACAAAATTAATTAAGCTGTGAAATCTTTGCAGGCTTTTTCCACCTTAGAGGGATAGTCCCCCTTGGGATTTACAAGGTAATGTTCAAAATGTGCCATATCATGCTGTCTGGAGCTGTTTTATATCCTATTCTGCTGAGCTTAATGCTTCTTCTGGACCCTTGAAGAAAGGTTATGCCAATCAAATCCTTACATGAATAATTCTATCATTGCTAGTCTGTGTAAGCTACCCATTTTACTCACAAATGTGTCCTCACCAGCCCATCTCTCTGGCATTTTTCTTTTCAGCTCTAATTTTAACATCCATTGCTCTGCCACATAATGTTCAGCTGAGCACAGTGTAAAAAAGCCCAGAGCCTACTTCAAAATAACATTTTTTATTTTATTGTATTTGTTTTTTGTTAGAGCTTTCATTGAGTTAATTGCTGAGACAGGAATGAAGAAGTTCTGTCACTTAACCATTTGGAGGTTGCTTTATATGGTGCTTGCAAACCGCTGTGCCTTTTTCACACTATTGATCAGTGCAAAAAATGCCTATGAGACCTTACTGAGGGGACCCATGGTTCTTTTCAAGCAGGAAGAGGGACAGTATTGCAGGTTGAGTTTCCACTGTGGCACTGACAGAGAATCTGGTTGTCCTCTAAAGGCTTCTGAATTCACAGCCATTTAAGGCTGCTCAAACCACACGGCTCGGTGTTTAGAGATAAGGAGGGGTGGTTGCTCACTTACTGCTTCCTTGTAGCAGCAGAGGGCAGCTCTGAACTGCACGTGCAAGGAGCTCTAGCATCCCTCCTTCCTACTAATTCATAAGAAGTCCCAAGTTCATGGATGGGTTGGGATAGGATGGCTTATCTTGCTGCTGGCATGGGCCAGTGGTAAATATGGCTCCCCACTGACCAAGAGGGGCTTTACCCCCCACAGCATCATGGCATCTCCCTCCCTGTGTACTCTTAGAGGTAAAGCATCCTTACACACAGCATCTCACAGAGAGCTGGGTCTGAATTCACAGTCTGAGTTAAAAGAACCAATAAGAAAAAAAAGCTGCCAATACCTGGATAACTTCTTTCCTGTTACTGCTGAATGGTTGAGTTTTATCTGGAAGAAAAACATCTGCTGTTACTGTGGCAAGGGTTGTATTGCATCAGTGGAGCACAGCCCTGGCTGCAGGCAGGGCTACTTGCTCAGAGCATGGAGTTAAAAGTCTCATCCTATGTTAAGGTTTTAATAATCAGCAAATACATGTAGCAAAAGAGGAAGAAACATGGTTTTCTTTCTCTTTCTCCTCTGTCTGTGTCTCCTGCTTTATGCATGGAAGTTAGGAAGTAAGTGAAATGTTTTTTTACCTTCTGCCACACTAAGAGTGTAGACAAACCACCTGTGGTTCATTACTCAGGACTGGCCTGCGTGCTGCTGCTGAAAACAAAAGACAGGGGAATGCAGCTAGAAGTAAAATACCCTTGAACTTCACATAACCTCTGGGATATATTGATGGATAGTGAACTGCCATTAAGAGAAAAGCAGGGTACCAGAGTCCACTGGGCCACTTAGGACAGTTTGACTGTTCCAGCGCATTCAGCTTGTTGCAAAGTCCTAATCAAATACTCTTGCCTACAGGGTCAGAACTAAAAGAGCTTAGACCATAGAGGCTAAGCATTTGCTTTATATGTTTTCTTATAGCTTTTATTGTTAAACATTCATGCTATTGTTTCTCTTCTGGTTGAAGAGAAGGGAGTAGCAATGATACGATGGACTCTCAGAGAGTAGTAGGTTATGAACCCTCCTAAAGAAATCAATCTTGGCTTTGCCACTATAGTTGTTTTCCTGAGAAAAATGAAGTTGGTGTTATTAGAAATGGCTTAGCGTGTTTGTCACATCTTGAACTACACTGATTGTTTGCTTGTTTTCTTCTGAAATCTTCTCCCTGCCTCTGCAGTAAAATGAGATAAGTAGTTTGTTGAAAAGTGGCTGAAATAATTTATGAAAGGAATGAAAAATAACCACACATTTTTCATTGACTATTGTAAAGATGGTATGGACAGATTGGCTGTAGCCTGTGCAGGATGATCAGGGAAGCTAGGTCCACACAGGTGCTTACTTCAAAAAGAGGCTACCTGAATGCTTGGCTCTGGAGAGAGTGCCAGGTTACTTGTACATTAATTTCGTTTCCTGTGTCTTCTGTTGCTAAACTTGAGGGCCATAAGTTACACAGCTGATGAAGCAGCTTGTTTTCCAAGATACTCTATCAAGCAGGCTGGCTTGTTGCAAAGAACTTTGCGGCCAATTTATTCTTGGTATAAATTCATTGAAATATCCGCATCTGATTATTTCTTTTGGCCCAGATGTATAAGGAAGAGTCTTAACTGAATACCTCCTTGGAATATTGCCTTTTACGTAATTTAAGTTGGTATTATTCAAAAGGATGAGAAAAATACTTCAATGGGTCTAGGTGCTCATGTGTCAGGAAAAACGAACACTACTTCCTGATCCTGCAAGGCACATCATAGGGAGCTTTTTAGAGCTGCTATTCCCAAATTTTAGACTGGCAAAGAGGCATTTTCTGCCTCCCTCTCTCTGTTACTAGAGTTGCGGGGAAGAGATAGGGTTTTAACAATAGTAGGCTAAATATGAAAACAAGCAGAAAGTTATAGATACTTCACTGAACATTCACTTATATTTTGTAAGAAAATATAAGTAAAAAGGAAAATACAGACTACCTTCTGGTGATGTAAAAAATAAGCATCTTTGTCATACTATCTCCATACTATCTTTTTTGGATTTGGTTGCTAGGCTTAAGCCTTTTCCCCTCTTGCCTTTTCTTCTTGTATATAGAGTGAAGCTCTTTTTTTCACTTTTTATAGTGGAGCAAAGAATTAAGCAAAAACAAAAACCTGCAGCTCTTCTGGGATGTTGGCAAAGCCCCACCTTTCTTTTCCTTGATTTTTATCTTGCCCACTATGCTCTCTGATTATTCTCTCCTTGTTTTCTTCAAGCCCTCAGCAGCTCTCTGAGCTAAACTCAGGAGGGGAGCTTGAATGTTGAGCTTTGTCTTAAATCCTTCCCTGGTTCTTTGTCTACAGGAAGCAGAACCAGAATTTCTTCTTGCTTCCTGGTCCAGATGTGAATTCTGCAAGTTAGCAGACACTTGCTTTTGTGGCAAAGTGCTGCCTCTCAACTTGCCTTAGTGTACATCAAATCTTTTACCACAGCCTAGATTGGTGAAACCTGCTGTGTTCCCTGAAAATCAATTCCTTTATCAGTGAAAAAAAGCTGGCTTAGCTTGGAAACATCAGACTTTGATATATGTTGCAATTTGTTCCATCTTTCTCTTTATCTTTTATAGCTGCTTCCACAGACATTTTATTTTTAAGATTTTTGGGTCAAAAAAGTGGTGTGCAATTGCCTTGAAGCAGTTTTTTATGTCTAAAATATTGGTGCTGAACAGCTATTCTTTAGCGCCATTGTCTCTCCTGCCTCCTCTTCCCACCCTTCCCAAGAAGTTTTATTACGAATTTCTGTTGCCAAAATTCACTGTTTTATGTGCTGGATCTTTGAGAAATCAGGGGGCTAAGAGTGGTTGTTTCTTGAGCCTCTGCCTCTTCTCCCTGTCTCCCAACTTGAGTACACACATTTTGTATTTTTATTCACCCTGTCTTATGGTAATTTCCCATGCAGTACTTTGTTAAGATCTTGCCATCTTGCATTTGCCTCCTTCACCATTAGTATTGCAAATAGGGGTCATAAATGTTTTTAGCATTATTTGGTAAATGCCTTCAGTCAAGGATTTAGTCTGTTTGTATACAGCTGCTATTATACCCCCAGGATCATGGATTCAGACCTCCCTGATTCAGTTTGGCAGGGTGACTAGAGTGTATATTGTGTTGCATTTCATTATATTAGGTTTCTAATCCATGTGCTTATGTTGTATACCTACAAAGCTCTGATAATATGCAAGTAGCCTCTCTCCAGTTCAGATATTTAGAAATGCAAAGTGCTTCATGAATTTGTTACCAGTAGCTTTTACTTTGGACCTGAATAATTTGCAGTTAACAAATGTCACAGATCAGCTTCTGCTGACAGCTTAATTTAAAGCATGGTGACACCTCACAGTGGGCAGCTAAATAATAAAATTAAGGCTTTATTTCAGCAAATTAGGGCTTTAGTTCAGCAAATAAAGGTTTACAAGATTTATATACACGTTGGGTTTATTGTAATAGGATAGATATATCCCAGAGCTCTGATGTCAATTCCCTAGGCAGCTGCAGGACATAGTTTGCCTGATCTTATCCTTCTGTCTGCTTTGGAGCTGAAGTCCACTGTGAAACAATGCACATTCTGTTATTAACTGGCTCCCCCTCAGCGGGGCACAAGCTGTATTTGGGGGTGCCGCCTCTAACCTAAACTGCTGCAGCATCTTGAACTACTGTAGGTCTCACTTGTCACCACTGAAGAGCCTCCACAATGAGCAACAGGTCACTGTGTTGGGAACAAATCAAACCTTACTTTTCCCTTTTATGCCAGGCTCTGAGCTGGCTGTTGTCTACATGAAAACTTATAGTAAGGAAGAAAGCAATCCTGTGTGTCTGTGGGGAGGAGTCTTGATGCTGCAGAGTAGTTTTGAACTAGGAACTGAATTTCTTCTTAAATGCGCAGACCACATGTCTCACTTCTTACATCTTGAGGAAACAGTATCCAGGCAGGACACTCACAGGTGAGGCAGGCAGACACAAGAGACAGTAGAGGCCTGGAGCAGTGAGCTTTGTGGGGTCTTCACTGTGAGATCAAAGCCAATCCTGGGATTAGATTATGAGCTCCCAGAAGAAGCTTGCTGTTGAGCCTGTTCCTGATGCCATGGCAACAGACAATAAATTTCCCTGCAATCCCCATCTCTCTCCAGTTGTAAAATGGATTAATGATACAGATCTCCTTTATCAACACCTTTTAAGATAAAATGATGAAGGGTGGTTTAGCAGAGTCTGAGTCACAGAACTATAAACGTATGGCTTTATTGGATGCACAGGGCCATTAGAGCACAACATTTAGAGATGGGCTGAGGATCAGCATTTCCATAGAGCCATGAGTCCTGCCAAGGACTCCCTCCACTGAAACTCTAGTCTTCTTTAAAAACACATAGGATTGGAAAAGAGGTTGGGAGAGTGTCAGTATGCATGTGTAATGTGGACATTTTCTGAGCAAATTAAGTTGAGTGTGACAAATTCGGGTAATTGACTGGGCACTGGGGGAGAGAGGAGTGCCTAAATAAATGCACATGATAGAAGACATGCTGATATGTTACTGAAGAGCATAACTTCTGATGTCTCATGAGCCCTTCACTGCATTGTTTCTTTTGTTGTTTTACTTAGCGGTTTCATCTTTTTTCTCTCATAAAGCCTCCCACCTCCTCATTCTCATTTCCACCCACTGGCTTCTCACTTCTCTCTTCCTGATGTCTTTTCAGATGCTCTTCTACAACTCCCATGGGGGTTTTTGTTGGTTTGAGGTTTTTTGCTGTTTTTGTTGTTGTTTTGTTTCAAATCATGACATTTTAAATGTCTGTAATAGTGAGAGTTTCCATGGAGTCAATAAGCAGCTGCAGTCACTGATGTTAGATACAGGGTGGAGAAAGAGAGAGCTTGAGCACGAGTTGCAGGGAGAACTTAGGGTTGTACTAAGGTTACAGGGAGCAAGAAGAGCTGGATTCTTCTTCAGGGCAGATGTCTCTGTTAGCAAAAGCAATAGGCAGAGCTGGAGGTGGCAACACTGATGAACAGCCACACAAGGAGCTTGGCAGGAGAAAGACCGCTAGAGAAGCATCTGAGTGAGGGCTCAGAAATTATGGGTTTGTGCTTGGAGGACTTTCTGACAGCAATTCAGAGGGAGGTGTAAATGGAGAAATTAAAACTGAAGCATTCAAAATTGAAGCTGCTGAAGATTTAGATTCTTCTGCCAGGACTAGTGTTAGTTCAGGTAACATGGAGCTGGAAAAAATTGAGGTTCGTGTTTTCTGTCCTCAGCATTTTTGAACAGGGCTGGCCTTGTTTGTTCTTTTATTGGTTTGCACATTTAGTTTGCCAAATGTTTTTCTCAATGGATGTAAAGATATGTTCAAATCTGATTCTCAGTTCC
Source organism: Eurystomus gularis (assembly GCA_013400335.1). Lineage (NCBI taxonomy): Eukaryota > Metazoa > Chordata > Aves > Coraciiformes > Coraciidae > Eurystomus > Eurystomus gularis. The sequence continues at coordinate 19,606 of VZZY01011949.1, read as the reverse complement.
TTCTTCTTGGACTCTGGGGCAGCTAAAGCATGTAACAGGGAGTGTGTACCCTCTCCTGTATCCCTGGCCTAAGTTAGTCTGTCTCTCAGTTATATTCTGCTCACTGCTTTGCCTTTTTAGCCTCTTTTTTGTGGCTTCTCCTGACACACACAAACACAGCTGAGAGACAGGACAGTGACAGAAAGTCAGGAAGCCCTTCCAGAAATAGCTTCTGCTCCTTCTTTAGGCCTCCTTGTGCAGCCAGACTATGTGACACATGTGGCTGAGGGGAAGGAGTGGCATTATGTAAATTAAATTAGCCTCTGTCCATCCTTTCTGCTAATAATTAACTGTAAAGGCTGTAGGTCTTCTTCCTGTGTGGCTTACACTGTTTACATCTTTTCTCAGGATATGCTAAGTTCTGGACTGGAGTTCACTCTCAGGTTTTCTAGGTCAGAGTGAGCACAGTGAGATAAAGTGCTTGCTCCTTAGCAGGATGACATCACCTCCCATTACACCTGAGCATCAGTCTGGAAGGGGTACTCTCCAGAGTACCACTCCAGGTACTCTCCAGAGGTATTCTCTTATTCTCTCTCTGTGGCATTATATCATGAATTTCAGCTGTATGAGTCTGAAGAGCTAGGGCTAGTTGCCCTTTCCGTGAAGCTCTTCAGCAGCGATTTATCTGCCTCTAAAAAGCTGGCACTCACATCACTAGATTATTGTGCTCTGGTCAGTTAGCTGAGTTGTTGTAGGTCATTGAACAAATCCATTGAACAGATGGCTTCCTGAGGTGTAAAAACCATCAGGGGACTCTCCACCACTACCCAGGCTCACTAGTGTTACAGCCTTTAAATCAACTACAGCCAACCCTGTCTCAAAGTCTCCAGAGACTACAGGATGTGTAATCAGTCTGCAAGGGTTAAATTCCTTCTAGCCAAATTCATTGCTGCACATAGCTATGCTTTTTATAAGACACAGTTTGGCAAAACTGCAAGAGGGGAATTACAGTGATCAACACATGTCACAGTCAGAGTATGATAAAGGTGTCAACCATGGCTTGTTCTGCCGTTCTGCAAAATACTGCAGCCCCTGCAGTTGAGTCTGGGCCAGCACTTTTGGTGCTACTAAATATTGAGAAAATGCAGGTGTTGAAACTTCTTTTTTTTTTGGAGAACATACTGGACCACATTTGTACCTGTGCGCTGCCTAGGGATTGAAAAAACTGTGAAGCCCATGAGCTTTTCCTGCAACACCTCAGTTCTTGGTTTGTTCTTACTTAACACAATAAACATCATGGGCCTAACTACCTGGCTCTTAGATTTCCTCTAAGTATTATAAAGTGCTGGATAATAATACTCACTGCATTCTCTGTGATTTGCACAGCACATCAAAAAGATGCCATTTAAAGCAAATTATGCCAAAGAATTTGGCCAAAGAGTCATATATAAAATAAGATTAATTTTTAGCATAGCTTGCTGTTTCACCAGGCTGAAAAGATACCTACTGTCTTTTGCCTTGGAACTTGCTTGTGCACTATCTAATGTAGATGAGAAATTCCTGCTGGTTGTGGAAAACCATGGACTTGAAGTATTAGCAGAGGGATAAAGGAAATATAGGAGCAGTGCCACTAGTCTCTCCATTTCACTTTTCAACACAGAGGCATAGCAGGATAAATGAGAGGAAGACTGTCATGCTAGTTAAAAGATAAAAGGCCAGTCCTGTAGTCTTGAACCAGATGAAGGCTGCCGCCTTTGACCACCACTGGCTTTTAAAATCCATGATCACACATCAGTTCATTAATAATGAGTAATAATAAACTCATATAAAGAATAGTAATAAACCCAGTCCCTAAAATTGTCTTCTTCTTAGCCTCGGGGAAGTGTGGTGAGGACAAACTGCTCTGTACTCCTGCAGCCAGCCCAGGCTGCTACCCAAGGAGAGGGGTCTTCGCACCAGTACCCTAGTGAAGAATTTGTGTTACACCACAGCTCCGTCAGGCACACCACACTGTCTCTGTGAGCGTGTGGCACTGGCAAGCCCCACCTAACACTTGTAGAATTACTTCATTTTTAGTTATGTGTTTTATTTTAAGTTACTGTCTGTACAAGTGCCCTGGGTGTAGATAGGCCCTGAATGTTTAGGAGGACCTAACTCTGTCAGCTGTAGCCCTTCCACTCTCTGTTAGCTGCATGGTGGGTGACAATATCTGCAGAACAGTCCTTGACTCTTGTTAGCTTGATGTAAAGCATTTTCTGCTTCATTATATGAAATATGTATGTTTTTTATTCCTCAGACTATAGCAGTCTTTTTCCCTTTATTTATTTATTTATTTATTTATTTAAACTCAGTACAGATAAGCAGTGAAGTTGTGACAGCTCTTAAGATTTTCTCACAGCTCTCTTAAGATGTTTTCCCTTGAGCTCCAGCTCTTGGTCATATCTCAATACATAGCAATCTCAGCTAATTTATAATTTAAATTATTTTTGCTTGCAGAGGTAGAAACTTAGAATATACAACCCTCAACATTCTCACACCAGAAGTAAATTATTTTTTGTTCTAAGTTTTTGTGACACTTTAATCCACCTTAGTGATGGAAAGAGGGAAAAGGGCAGCCGATTTAGTCCTTCAGAACTGCTGTTCTGTTTCTTCGGTGTGTAGGCAGTACACTCAAGTGTAAGATCCTCATACTGTGTTCCCAGCAGCTGTAGCAACTATTGGTAACATTTATGGGTAGTCAGTGGAGCATGTGACAGCTGTGGTACTGGGCAAGGGATGCTCCACAACCCTGGAAATGTTCTTGCATTCAAATGAATGCTTCCTCCTATAGCATTTGCAGATGTGTGCTCCTACTGACATGAGCTGAACTGCAACTGCATGGAAATGTCTTCCAGGGCAAAGCATTAGGATGTTTCTCAAAGGACCTGCCAAGTATTGCTAGATCGGGATCTTAATTTTTCAACATCAGGACAGTGAATATTCAAAAGTATATCCAAAATATCCAAATAGGTACTTGGCTCTAGATAGTTAAGGTAAGTGCAGTATTGTGCCTCGGCACTACAGTACTCTTTCAGGTTCAGAGCTGTTATATTACCATTTTTTGGCCTATCTGTGGTAAAAATACATAAACATTTTTAACAAGTCATGTGCATGACACTTGACTGGAGGTTGTGAGCCTTTGTCATAGTGGAAACTTTACAGGCATAGTATAGGTGCAGAGTTTTCTGTGAAATCTATAGCTCACCGTGCTGTTCAGAGCTTGAATAACAGAAGTTCTTAGGCACTTGCTTATCATTTTCAGCCTGTTTCTGAGTCCTTCTGCAGTTGCTGAGTTAAGCAATTTTCTGACTTAAGCGTGTGGCCTTCTGTGTCATGCCTTTGATGCAGGACTTTGCCAGAGTCAGCAAGGGGCTTTTTCCAGGTAATGACTGACTGGTTTGGTCCTTTACCTCTCATTATGTCTCTTCTTTTCTGGTACCATGAGGGTTTTTTAAACCTGTTTGAATAATCATTATTTTTAACCTTTTCTCACAGGAGTGTTTGCATTTGGACTTTTTGCCACTGACATATTTGTAAATGCTGGCCAGGTTGTGACTGGGAACTTGGCTCCCTACTTCTTGACTGTTTGTAAACCCAACTACACTGGAAACGACTGTCGGGCCCACCACCAGTTCATAAACAACGGCAACATCTGCACTGGGGATGTGGAGGTGATTGAAAAGGCAAGGAGATCCTTTCCATCCAAACATGCTGCTTTGAGCATCTACTCAGCTTTATATGCCACGGTGAGTGCCAGTGATGATTGCTAACTTGTATGAGAGGTTTCTGTATGTGCATCTAGATGGGGCCAGTGTTCTTATAATGGGTTTTAGAAGAAGAGGGTTGTTTTGGGGAGAGCTTTATTCATTATCTGTAGAGGAAAAGCCCCTTCTCTCTCTCTGTTTTAACAATCCTAATATAAGCAAATCAAAAGCTTATTGCTTTTGGCGCACTGTATGATGTGAAGGCATGAGGTCCTAATCTTGTCTTTGCTGCTGATTTTCTCAGAGGCCTTTGAGTATGTATTCAACCTCTTCTTTTCCCTGCTCCATCTCATGAACATGAAAATGAAGCTGATGCTTAAACAGCTCCTGAATCACTATTATTTCTTTTGTTCATATGCCATGGGTTGTTCAACATTTGAAGTGCAAATTGTACAATTTCAATGGGAGGCTAAACTACACTGGATTTTGCTCCTCTTGTTTAGGACCTGAATTCCTCTTGCAAAGAAGGTTGTAATACAAGTCAGTGCCAGAATTTTGCTGTTATCACAGATAAATGGACCCCAGCTTACATCTTGACAAAGTGACACTGCTATACTGCCAGGAAGGAAATTTACTTTAAAAGTTGAGTGAAACAGATTGGATGCTCCACTGTTCTCTGGATAAAGTTTCTGTTATGTTTGAAAACTGATCCAAGAAGCTTGCTCATGAAGTAGAAAACCTTAGTGGTTTTGCCATTAACATCCAAAGTTCTGATCTCAAAATGGTTTAACTAAGTCTTTTTTCCCACCATAGCTTGACTCAAATGAGTGGCAGAGTCTGTCTGTAGGTCAGCAGGATTTGAGATAAGCCTTAACCTTATTAATAACATGGTATTTACTAAATATTTTACCCTGTGTTGGTAGCAGATGCATAAAGCACTACAGTATTACTATAAAATTAAGAGGCCACCCACTGCTGTTTCAATATCTGTCTGTTTGCAGTGAATGTTACGTGAATAATAACAGAGATATAAACTGGAAATTCCTTTGATCAGGATTTGTTGGGAAGTGTTTGGAAAACCCATATCATTTTGCACATATTACTTCTAAGTGATAAGTAACTACGTGTGAAATGCAGTTCCCAATAAACTCAACATTGTTGTAGCAAGCAGTTTTCATCATGATAAACTCTTAGGGGGAAGCTTCGGGATCAGACTTGATCCTGGTTCTGCCCTAAACTAGTTATGTCCTTTCATGGACTTTCCCTGCCCAACCTCCCTTGTTTCTTAGGAAGGAAAGTCTTCTACAAACAGGCTGATTTCTACAAACAAAGGGGAATTATACTTTTCTATCCTGAGGTTAAGTCCCTAGTAGTTCAGTGTTTCTGAGCCCTAGTCTTTCAAGAGTACCTGCAATGGGCCTGCACTTCTTCTCACATACCAGGTGGAGCCAGAACATGGAGTTATTTCTGAGCTGCAAGGTCATAAATGTCCACCCTTAAGGCATTTCAGCCTGCAGTCTGATTTTAGGCCAGATCTGTGCCTGAAGAAACTCTCTAGCACTAATATATTGTCACTTGTCTTTTCTCTACCCGTCAGCTAGGAATAACATGAACATTACACAAGAAAATGCAATGTTCAGATTTAGCTTTGCTTATTAATTGTACTGTGCACAATTTTTTGAGAAGTATCTTGCTGATTCTAATATGCATCATAATGTGGGCTGCTGAACATAAAGCACAGGGTGTTTGGTTAGTATCAGCTGTATTTTGCATAAAGCTGAAGGTTCGAACCATGAAGCAAGAAAAATAAAATGGGTTGAACATGAGGAGGCAGGAGAATGAAGTCAGCACAGACCTTGTGTTTCATAGTACGTCTGCTGAGATCAAGGAGTCTCCTCTTGCCACTGAACCTCAAGTATACTTTGCAGATGTCTCTGCACTGAATTTTTTCTTAGTCTGCTAGTGACAGTACTCCCACTGTGATTGGTTTGGCTTTGTGGTTTCTTGGGGATTTTTTTTATAATCTGGTGTTTATATTTAATACACTAGGTTTTTCCTTGTCACCTGCCAAAGAAGAGAGTAGAACCCAAAGCATCACTTTTGTGATCTCTGCAGGCAAAGATGAATTTTTTATGCCTAAAGTAGAGGGAAGAGAAAACAGCCTTTAGCCCTGCTTTGACACTTATACAAAAATTAGTGTGACATTTAATGAAGTTCTATTAGTCTTGCAGAAGTATCACAGGAAGAGACAGCAGTCACTGCACATAGTACCTGCTGCTGTATAGTTAGAAACACATGCTTCTAAGTACCTTTTCCAAGGGAAAATTATAGGCTAGAAATACTCCTTACTTCATTAACATTTCTGGCAAAACAAACAAACAAATATAAAATCGTATGTTGCATATGGATATCCCAGTTACCTCATCTTTAAACAGCTGTTACTTCATGCTCTTATGAGAAAGGTCACGGGGGAGTCAATGACAAGGACATCTAACACATAGTAGTGTTCAACCAGAACATGGGAAGTTAAAGCATTTCACCAGCACAACTGAAGGACCTCTTATTGTAGAGGTAAGGCAGATGTCCTTGCTGATCCTCCTGTTTGCCTCTGGAGTGAAAGCAAGGAGAATTGTTTTGCAGTCACAGCAGGGTCTCTATGGTTGAAAGATACAACTAATCACTTACATTGACTATTTAGTAGTGTTACTAGGATTCTTCAGCTAAGCTCCTGCCTAACAGCATCCACATGTGATGCTTTCTGTCACCTCTATCTGGCTAGAGGTTCTGTTGCATCACACTGAAGCACAACCTGGCATCTGTCATTTATGCCTGGGTGCATTGCTTCTTGACTAGATTATGGTGACACAATATACAAATATACAAATTTCTCAACATTTGAGAAATTTTGAATAGCGGAGAACACTACAGCAAATCGCTCCTGCAACCCAGGTCACTGTGACCCCACCAACAATTTCTTCCATTTTTATATTAACATCTACCAGAGTAAGCTATGAAAATCAAGGCCTTGGCACTTTGAGGAACTGCAGAGCATCTTAAGAGACTGGATCATCTTCTATTGGGAAAACTACAGACCAGTCAGCCTTACCTCTGTGCCAGGTAAAATCGTGGAACAGATTCTCCTGGCAGCTGTACTGAGGCACATAAAAAATAATCAAGTGGTTGGCGACAGCCAACATGGCTTCACCAGAGGCAAGTCGTGCCTGACTAATCTAGTGGCCTTCTATGACAAAGCTACAGCGCTGGTTGACGTGGGAGTAGCAACCGATGTAATTTTCCTGGACTTGTTCAAGGTGTTTGACACTGTCCCACATGACATCCTTGTCTCTAAAATGGAGAGACACGGGTTTGACAGATGGACCACGCGGTGGATAAAAAACTGGCTGGATGGTCGCACTCAAAGAGTCGTGATCAATGGCTCGAAGTCCACATGGAGACCAGTGACAAGCGGTGTTCCTCAGGGCTCTGTTCTGGGTCCAGTGCTGTTCAACATCTTTGTCAGCGACATGGACGACGGCATTGAGTGCACCCTCACTAAGTTTGCCGACGATACCAAACTTTGTGGTGCCGTGGACTCACTTGAGGGAAGAGATGCCATCCAGAGGGACCTTGATAGGCTTGAGAAATGGGCCAGTGCAAACTGCATGAGCTTCAACAAGTCAAAATGCAAGGTCCTTCACCTGGGTCGGGCCAACCCTAGGCACAAATACAAACTGGGTACAGAGTGGGTTGAGAGTAGCCCTGAAGAGAAGGATTTGGGGGTGTTGATAGATGAGAAGCTCAACATGAGCCGGCAGTGCGCTGGTGCAGCCCAGAAGGCCAACCGCATCCTGGGATGTATCAAGAGAAGCGTGGCCAGCAGGTCAAGAGAGGTGATTCTCCCCCTTTACTCTGCTCTTGTGAGACCCCACCTCGAATACTGCGTCCAGTTCTGGTGTCCCCACCAGAAGAGAGACATAGATCTGTTGGAGCATGTTCAGAAGAGGGCCACAAAGATGATCCAAGGGCTGGAGCACCTTTGCTACGAGGACAGGCTGCAGGAGCTGGGGTTGTTCAGTCTTGAAGAGAGAAGACTTTGGGGGGACCTAATAGCTGCCTTCCAATACCTGAAGGGAACCTACAGGAAGGCTGGGGAGGGACTTCTTACAAGAGCATCCACTGATAGAACAAGGGGTAATGGGTATAAGTTGAAGGAGAATAGATTTAGATTAGATCTTAGGAAGAAATTCTTCAGTACGAGGGTGGCAAGACTTTGGAATAAATTGCCCAGAGATGTTGTGGCTGCCCCCTCCCTGGAGGTGTTCAAGGCCAGGTTGGACAGAGCCTTGAGTAGCCTGATCTAGTTGAGAGGCGTCCCTGCCCATGACAGGGAGGTTGGATTAAATGATCTCTAAGGTCCCTTCCAACCTAGGCCATTCTATGATTCTATAATACATATCATTGTCAAAGGCCCTGCTTCTCTCTTACTATTGAAATCTCTATGGTAAAGGAAAAGATTGTCTGTAAATCTCATAGGACACGGAATATTCCAGTATTGGTATGAAATTGTGAACTTACCAAGGAAAATTCGCTCTTGAAAATCTCACTTTTCTGCTGAAAGGACAAGACAAACTTCTTCCACTTCTTCATCATAGATATAAGATACATTCTAAATATATGCATATATTTAATACATAAATATATATATGCATGTCTATTTTAAACTTGCAAACAAAAAAGCCTTCTTGACCGCTTATGTTTTTGTCTGTCTGAAAAAGGTGGGAATTACACACAGAGTAAGTGCTACTATCACACGTTGCACAGTGCTAAATAGGCTGCTTGAGTGTACTTAATAAGAGCACAGCCAAGAAGCTGAATAGATAATTGACGTAGTTAAATCATACATAGTTTTTTTAATATGATTTATTCTGTTTTCTTCACATCTTTTTATATTTACTTCCTTCCTCCTGCTCTCACGCATCAAGTAACTATTTTTGACATTTAGAGTTGTGTAAATAAATATACCCTATAAATAGCATTGTGGGCAAATTTTCAAAAACATCTGCTCTGTGTAGGAAATCAAATGTAAGTGACTTTCACTGAGATTATGGACTCTTATGCAAAGCTTTGAAAACATATTCTAAGTGAAAGGGTAAACACATTGTGAGAATCTCGGCTTTAGGAACCAGGACAATAAAGGTCAAACTGCAGCTATCGAGAAGTCTGACCAGAGTGGAGAAGCTCTTGCAGTTATTTCTGAGCTCATTGTGTGTGATTTATGGATGAACTGGAGCACGTCTTCAGGGAAAACAATTTGTCTTGTTTTAAACCCTCCTCATGAGGGTTTAACGGATTTCCCTCGGCAATCTGTTTGCATAGTTAATTACACTCATTGCTAAAAATGTACTCTTTACTACAAGTTTATGTTTTCTTGCTCAAAGTGTGAAACTTCAAATACCTAAGTTACTTCCCATCTGTAATAAGGAGAACTCTCCCACGTGGGTAACCCAAAGATCCAGCTTCATCTCATACCTGTAGGAAAACAAGCATGCGTGGGTTGTTTGCTGTGGCTAGGGTTTGCCACTGTCACAGCAGGACCGCATTCTTACTTTAAAGGGATTATTCTTTTCCTTCGGATGCTGTAAACCGCTGCGGTGCTCTGGTGGGGAACAGGAAAGCCATACGGCTCCCCATTGCTCAGTTGAATTGGCTTCTTCTAAAAGAAATATGCGTGGCAATTATTCACACGGTGGCAATGACATTTTTTCCTATTGTTTCCAAACAAGAGCCTTGGTGAGTTGTGGCGATCGTCAGGTGCAGCGCAACCCACCAGCAAAGACTGGGGCAAGATTGCCGCCTAGTGCTCGGTTGCCAGATGTCATTTCAAGGCATGGGCTGCGGTCCGGTGTTGGGTGTGAAAAACAAAGAAAGCAGGAACCTCTGGAGTAGTTTAGTCCCATTCCCAGTGCTGTCACACACCATGCTGTTTCAGTTCATAAACTGAATTCACCTTTACATGATGTACTCAGCAGCACATTGAAGGGCAGAAGACTTCACTTCCTCAGACAGAGATCTGGCAAATTCAGCTGTTAGAAGTTTAGTACTGCAGTTTCTTGCCTAGGTAGAAGTCAGGCAGTCAGATTTGCCTTCCTCTGGTTGGTTTCTCTGGCCTGTCCCTTTCTCTTCCAAGAGGTGGTTGCTGCATCCGTTCCCTTCTTCTAGCATTATATATTGTAATAGATTTAGGGATAACATTTTTAACAGCAGACAATGAGGTTGCTAGCTGTGGGGACTTCCCAATCGAGAAGGGAAAAGAAATATGGGCAAGAAGAAAGTCAAAGTAAAAATTACACACAATACAGCACAATAAAGGAATATAGGAAAGGCAATGAACAGAGTGACCTTGAGAATGGATTTAAGTTCTGTTTCTTGATCCCCAGACTATTGTCCCATACAATAGTGGCCTCTGTATACCTGGCTCATGAAGAATGGGACAGGCATTAAAATACACTAAAATAATTTTCTGTGGTTGCCAAATACGGCAGATCATGGAGTGCAGAGCAAGCTGTGGTGATAATTGCAGTTGGAAGCACCAAGCCAAGCCTCTGCAGGTTTCCTTCAGCACAGGCACAGGAAGATCTCGAGGCAGATTCACTCCATCCAAACCAGTGTAGCCTAGTCCAGAGACTGGTGATGTGAGCCAGCATGGCATCCTTAGCTGCTGTAGCAGCAACAAAGGAGAACTCTGGAGGCTCCACAGTCCTGCAGAGTCCCGATCTGATTTCAGTGCTGTCCATGGCAAAGTGCTTGGCAGTGCCCTTCCCCAGAAATGAAGTCATCTTAAAATGAGGTTTGTGACCTGCAGACAGCACAATCAGAGATCCCAGTTGTGGTGTTACTGCAAATGAGATTAAAAGAATAATGATCTTCTATAAAGTCTTTTGTCCAGGAGACTAACAGAACTATATTTCTGTTTCTGACAACTGAAAAAAAAGGTCAAGAAGGAAAATATTTTCAGCTTTGATGATTTTATTATTTTTACCACGAGAATTCTCAAAAATAATGTGGCCTTTTTTGATATCTAACACCAGAGAAGACACTTCCATGGTTTGTAGTCTTTCCATTCCCCAGCAGAATAGGTGTTTGTACCTTCACTGGATCAGATCTATGCTATGTGAATCAGGTTCTTTTACCAGCTGATTGGTAATAAAGAATCAAATGCATTTTTCAGATGTGTTTTTCTGAGTCTGTTTCATGTATGGGAGGCAACGTGTCATTTGGAGACATTTCTGGCAAATATGTTTGACACATTTGCTTTGCTTATCAAAGCTTTGGAAATCATGCAGGTATCCATAGTTCCTTGCTGAAACAGATTTTATTGAATTTTTTTGCCATCAGGCTTAATTTGCTTGGTCTTAGTCATTTTGTGGCTCTGGAATTACTGACTGGCTGCTAACTGTGATGCACATGGTTATATTTACTCTGTCAAAATACATCTAAAATAAAATACAGACTGCCAAAACCAGTGGGGTTCATTAAAAAATACTCAGAACACAGTGAAACTTCATGCTCTGGAATTACATTTTCAGAATCAACTTTGTTTTGAAAGAAATCTCCCTCATATTCAGTGTTTCATTTCATCGTGCAGAGAAAAAGACTGGAATGGTTTCTCTTAATGTTCTCTGTTTCTTAAACTTAACACCACTTAGGAAACTGGAGCAGCTAGTTCATATGGATACTAGGCACTCTGTCATATGCACATTACAGTTTCTGCAGGAGTATAGACATAAATTATTGACTCCCTTTGCAAGCATTGAGTCACGTACAGTCGGAGTGCATGTTTGCTTGCATATGAGCAAGCACTTGCAAAGTTAGGAAGTCAGTAAAACTGAGCCTGTACATAGTAGCTCAAAAAAAGTCCAGTATGTAAATGCAGTTGATGGGATATTTGACATCCTGAAACGTCATTTAACAGTATCTGTTCTGTTCTATCAACAGTGTTTTCTGAATTACCTTAAACCTCTTCCTCCATTTTTGTTTTTTTTTTAATGAATCACGTTTTTTTTGCCACATCCTTGCTGATTTGGAATTTGGGTGGAAAAAGATACATTTCTGGCAGAGCGCCTTTAATTTTTGGCTTGCCTTTTGTTTCAGATGTACATCACAAGCACAATTAAGACAAAGAGTAGCAGGCTAGCCAAACCTGTGCTGTGTCTGGGTACACTGTGTGCTGCATTCCTCACCGGGCTAAATCGAGTTTCCGAGTATCGAAACCACTGTTCGGATGTGATCGCAGGCTTCATCTTGGGAAGTGCTGTAGCTTTGTTTCTGGTAAGCCCATCAGTCTTTCCACTTTCATTTTTAAAATGCCTCAGTTAAAAAATAAAAATAAATGAGAAATTACCGTTCTTTTGTGGCCTATTGCAGCTGATTAATCAAGCTGCTAGGAAATAGTTCGAGCCGCAGCTAATTAAAGTTATGATCAGAGAAAATCTTATATGAAATCAAGTTAATACTAATTAATAAGGCTGATATGATAACATTTGCACATTGTATGTATTTTGAGATTATTTTAATTACTGTACTGTCCCAGAAAATGCTTTAAAGATGATGTAGTTTTCACCTGATGTCAAAAGAGGGGCATGACTGAGGCTTCTTCTCTGACACCCCTGCATTGCAAAACCTCACTGTCTGCCTGGTCTCTGGCAAAAATGTAGGATATGGGGTGTTGTCTGGGGCTCTAAGCAATGGTCCTGGTTCCCCGTTTTGTTTCAGACCATAAAATAAGTGTGATATGAAGGAAGGTCAGGACAAACTCCCTGGGAGACAAAACTACCTCCCCTTGCAGCATTTGCAGTTGAGCTGAAATTGTTCACCATCTCATAGGATAACCGCATGTATTAAAAGGTGTCAAAGGTCTCCCCACAACATCCAGAACAGCATCTCTCTGGACCTTAAATGTTACTGCTCCCCGTTGGCTGTATGGTTTAAGTGTTTTTTTTGGCGAGAGATCTGTTGCTGAGGATTTACCCACACGGCAAGCAGTCAAGGTGATTCACACTATTACCAAGAAAAGTGCCTGGCTCCGTTTAATCAAAATATGCTTCAAAACTATCCTCCACATCACAATAGACACTTTATCTCTGTAATCAGGAAGGATTTGGTTCCAAAGATCCATTCAATCTAGATTATCCTGTCATTGATGTTTTTTTCTATTCTGTACTTTTAAAAAGAAAACAAACAAACAAAACCCCAATAAATCTTCACATGCCATTTATTCCCATGTTCCCTTTAAATAAAAAAAATGTCTGCCACCTCTGACCTGAATGTAAGTAATTTGTGTTATTCCTACTGGAATGGTAGCACAGAGGCAATCTCTGTGCTCTCAGTACCAGTTTCTAGCAGTGACAGCCTGCTCCCAGCCACATTTTCGCCCTGCAGACCTTCTGCCACCCTGCAAGTGTCACAAGCCCAATTGCAGAGTGGTGGAAGGTGTCTGCCCGGAGTTTGGAGGGGAGAGGTGCTGTGAGACTGGTGCTGCTGCCATGTGTGTTTGCTCTTATTAGCATCACCACATGGGAGCAGTAAGTCTGGTCACACACAAGGGAAGGGATTGTGGGATAAAAACTGCAGTGGTTGTTCTTGAAGTATGCAGGAATGGTGCTAAATGATCTTGATGTCATCCAGATGTGAGGTAGATTCAGTCATCCAGTGAGCTGTTTTCATTGTTTTGAAATGACAGTCGGAGTCTGAAGGGAGTATTTGGCCAATAAAATGCAACAGGTTAGTCCGTGGTTCTGTGATGATAAAGCAGACAGGGCAGTCTCTGCTGTATAAAACCTAAAAAGGCTGAGAAGGATTCATCGCCTCGGGTTACAGGCCAGATGAACCCATTTGCCAAGATAGTCCACCATGCCCAGTGATGTCAGTAAAGGCACTGTAGCCCAAGGCTGAGATGGATGATGCCTTGAACCAAAACCCTGGTTAAGTTCTTTCCAAAAACTGGCAGTTCTAAGACTCATGATAGTAATTCCTGTGGGTTTTCCCTGGAGACAGAACATGCTGACCTCACTTGTTTTTTCTGCATTACACAGGGGATATGTGTTGTCCATAACTTTAAAGGCACTCATGGAGCTCCTTCTAAACCGAAGCCTGAAGACCCACGAGGAATGCCACTAATGGCTTTTCCAAGAGTGGAAAGTCCTCTGGAGACACTGAGTGCACAGGTACTGTAAATCCTCTCACTCAGACCATCACCAAACACATTTTCTGTTATGGCAGAATGAAAAGTAGCTGTATACATAACTACACAGGGAGCTGGTTTTATTCCTAACATTAAGCCCATTGAACAGAATGAATTTGCATCAGAGGAAAGTTTGTTTTAAGGTATTTATCCCTTAAACTACCAAATGTTGTAGATCTTCTGTCCCTGTGCGCACCCAAAGCTAAAGCAGTAGGATTTCACATGCCTCTGCATACAGTTCATGGTAACAAACTTTTCCTTAGAAAAACAAGAGAACTGAGAGAAAAGTAAAGATAACTCTGTGTAATTACACTTTGGAATGCTTTTGGGACATCTTAAGGAATTTACTCTAACATTCATAATCCTGAGGATAAACTATGCTGTCCAGAAAAATATTATAGAGATTAGTTTTTTATCCTTATTGCTGTTCAGTGTCCTCTATAAGCAGAAGAAATCATACACTATTTTCTGTCTCTAAGTCATCTGACTTAGAGATGGAACATTCTTTCAAGTTTACCAAAAAAAAAAAAAAGATAGTGGGAACATCATTATTGGTGGCGTTTCTGTTAAACTACTAACTACAAATAGCTTATGTTGGTGTAACTGAATCATACCCAGTCTTTTCAAAACAGATAAGCAAATGCCACCTGCCAAGCATTTCTGGGAACAAGTAGGAACTGTAGTTTATCGATTATCTGAAATGCCCTGCTGTAATTTATTTGATCTTTAAATTGCCCTTCCTTTATTAGATGGCCTGTTATTCCTGTGTACATAGTGTGGCAAGATCAATAGTGACTTTGTTAAATCCTTTGACAAATAAACTGAAAATAGGAATTTTAAAAATGAAAAGATGCTTGTTTCTAATGCCCGGAAATATTTTGTTTAATTGAAAAGTAAATTTTAATTACGCAAAGATTCGCTGGAAGACTTTCAATTAAATCTGCAGAGCTGTGTGCATTAACTGTTCTTTTGCTGGACTTGCAGTCCAGAAACTAACTGCTATTTATATATCCACATTGTATTGTGTATGGCAGAAGGGCTGAACAGGTGAATGTTCATAGGCTCTGGGGAAAATTGTGTCTAGCCAGCTACTTACAGCTTCTGGACTGTGAAGTGCAGGTAGGGACTAGGCCTTAACTGTTGATGTCCACTATAGTCAACGAGATATTTTTCCCTGATTCAGGGTATCAGTCTCCAAATGACCATACAGCTACCATGCAGGAGCTGATTGGGGAAAAAAAAGTGATCCTTCTCTGAAGCTATTATAAACAAGTCCTTGGGAGTGGCTGCTCATTACTGTTTCTTTAGACATAGGAGGTGCATCACCGTTTTCTGTGCAGATTTCTGCATCCATTCCCGCTCTTCTTTGCCTATCACCCACAAACCCTGCAAGTGCAGCTTTATCCAAGGACAACTCAGTATTGCCACTGAAGTCCAGGACACGGGCTTCCAAGTTAAAACTGGTTCCACCTAAAGAGGACTGCCTGTGTTGCTGTATATCTGTGCCTGAATGGTTTTATGCTGTTTATGTTCCTAGTGTCAAACTGTGTAGGATCTACATGCACACATCACAGGAAGCCAAACTATGGTCTTCTAGGCTCTTCATGACTGAGGACAGACCCACTGTGTTAGTTATGTGACTTTGTGAAGTGCCTGAGCCTGTACCAACATGACCCTCTGGAGAGGATCCGGTCCAGTTTGAAAGTCCCTATTGAAAAAGTCATACCTTGTCTTTCAGTGAGTGTTCCTAGCCCAGAAGCAGGTCTTGAGTTCACCATTCCCCACCATGAATGAGCTCAGGATAGACAGCGGTCACATTTGCAGGGATCTCTTCATCTTAAAGCCCTACAGTAGCTGGGCAACAGATTTGATTAGTGAAGGTTTTTCTCATTCATGTTACACACTAGGAGATGTAAATACCAAAATGTACACAAATGTTCACGTGTTTGCCTTTTCCTCTTTGCAGAATCACTCTGCCTCTATGACTGAAGTAACCTGAGATGGAAGATTAGTAACCGAAGCTATTTTTTATTACCCTCCAGTACAGTACTCCAAGACACACAGTTACTAAATGTCTAACTGTGATGACCAGTATTATGTTATGTCTAGTTAGAGGCTAATGTTTTGTACATTTTTTGTATGAGGAAGTGATGTAGCTTGCCCTGATTTTTTGTCAGCTTTAATATTATTATGCCAGAATTTAAAAGCAAAATGGAAAAAGAACAAAAAAACCTTTTCTTGTTGAAAGTGTGCACTGAGGAACTACATCTATGGAGTTGTTGATGTTGTTATGTGATATTGGTACACAATTTTTTTTTTTCATTTTTGAATTTATATATCTTGAAAAAAAAAAATCACTTTTACCTTTTCTTACCATAAGAAGTGCTTCTACCAGTGGGTCAGATTTTGATCTGATTGAGCTCAGCATAGATCTGAAGTAATTGCATATATTTAATTCAGATTAAAATAATGGTGATCAGGAATCTAACCTGAATGATACTGTCAACAAGTAGTAAACATCCATCCTTGATTCAGTGAGCTACTTAAGCATTCCTGAGCGTTATGGACTTCAGTGAGCCATCCAGTTTCCAGGCTACTTGGCAGACTTGAAGCATGTCCTTAAGCATCTTACTGAATCAAAGCCTGATTGTTCTGGTGTGGGTGATTGTGCTAGTTATTGAAGAATAACTAAAACAACATTCTCAGTCTGCAATAGAGACAGACTGGAACATGAAAATTTATAGTAGTAGCTGATAGCATGTGAGCTGACTATATCATCTCCCTAGATCTCTGTTCCTCCCCGAGGCCCAGCTAAAGCTCCCAGTGAAATCTGGCTTCAGGAATTGACTATGGGGATATACAGCCACCACTGTGGAGCTGAGGCTGCGCATTAAGTGTTTCATAACTTCATCATAGACTTGTGGGGTAACTAGTAACACTGGTGCAAAGGAAAAGTGACACCACTTATCCAGTGGAGTGACATTGCTTGGCATTCAAACTGGCGAAACCAAGAAGCCAATTTTGCCCCAACAGTAGTTTTCTCTGAGGGGCTTTGGCAAGTCAAAAAAAAGCAAAAACAAAAAAACCCCTGACACAGTCTGCAGTAGCAGTCTGCATTTTTGTAAATTCTGCCATACAGAATTTATATTGAAACTGCTATTTTACAATTTAACAATTTGTTTGAGGAATAAAAAAATTAAATGTGGGTAGGGGGAAGAACTAAAAAGAGCCTGTTTGCAACGGCTAGAACTGGGGCAAAGGCTTCATTACATGACTTTTCACTGTTTCTAGGATTTTCCTGCATTTCATTCTTCTAGCATGGTGATAACTGCTGTGTGTCTCCTTTAAAAAATGGAGCCTCTGTCTGTACTTTTACTGGAATGTTTACCTCACATTTCCATGTTGGTTCTTCTTGGCTTTTTTTGTATATTTTTTCCAAAACAGATGCAAAAAAAAAAAATTATCAAAAAACCAAAACACATAGCCTGGTCTCTGTCATTTGCCTGTGACACAAAAGAAAATTTGAGATGGCTGTTTGTGTCACTCATACTGCAAAAGGTTAGCAAGAGGTGGAATTCATATTCTGTAGCCTAATCTTTGCAGATTTGGTCCCTGGGGTTGTGTTCCTCCCAAGTATGCTGTTACCACAGTGTGAATCTTGTGTTGTTGGTCAATACCTTCCACAGAATTGGTAATGATGTTGTCTCTCTCTGCTTATCCTCTACCATGATGGTGCAGGCAGTCTTTCTGAAGGTGAAAGGTGTGGTTTTGAGTTTCCAGGTAAAAGAAGGATTTTCATCTTGATTTTCTACTTCCTGAAGGACTGGTTTATCCTTCCAGTTATAGTGCAGCATGGTGAGAGGCAGCTCCCTCCACTTTGAAATAAGCAAGTGAACCCTGCTGTCCTCTCTGACATGGTACATAAGGATCCCTACATCCATGAGCAGTCTGCAAGTAGATGCAGATCCACAGGGGTCTGCATGCTTGCGTGCAAGTGCCTAAGTTCTGGATGACTGGTTACATAAAGCTATACCTATCACACATGTTCACTGCATTCCTCTTGGCTAGCTCTGTGTGTTTGCTACCATTTTAGATTTATAGAACCCTCAGCCTTTTCCAGTTGACCGAAAGGCCCCTGCACACGAAGTCTAAGCCTAACAGCATATCTGCTCTTCCCGGGTACCTTTCTCTTCAGGAGCAATGTGTGTCCACCTGCTGGAATCTGGACCCAGTGAAAAATTAGGCTTTAGATAGGCTGTGGATTTTATTTTTTTATTTAGTGCCCGTTCTGAGGCACATCATTGCCTGTGTGCTGTGTACAGTGAGCTTAAGCAGCTAACAGTGGTTTCTGTAGTCCAGTGTTACAACCAGCTGCGTGAAATAAACATGTGGCAGTGGCTAGCTTTTCACCCTGGAGCTGGCCCATCTCTTAAGATGGATGTATGGCCCCAGACTGTGTGCAGTTTCATGCACTTCAATTATGAACCTGTCCGATGTCGTGTGACTGGCAGCAGTGTCTGACCCCTGCGCAGGGGGTCACCCAGCGGGGTGGCTGTGGTGGTCTCTGTGCTTCCCATCTAACTCCCATCTGAGAGAGAGGCAAGCACTCCCATGGAGCTGTTGTTCTTGCTCTTCTCGGTGTGCAGATTGTGCCTCCTGACTGTGCAAGAGCTCTGGAATGTGACTCCGGGGACAAGGAAAACCACCTGCCCCTATCCTAATCATGTGCTTGTATGGAAGGAAAACTGGCACATCTCACCAAAAACTGGAGGTCAGCGTTAGAAATAAAATGTTCGTCTTCCCCCAGGCTCGAAGGGGCAGGCTGGGTTGATGCTTCCACAGGCTGGCAGACATGATGGTATAGCTGATTGCCTCCCACAGCTGGTTACATCCATGAAGGAGCCTCTTCATAGTGCACTGCAGCGCTGTCTCCTTCATGGAGACACTGGTCCTCCCAATCTGGCATGCAGTCTCTCTGTTAAGAGATACCATCCTAGTGTGGCTGCTTTATGCTTTCTTTAGATCGTCTCTATTGGTTCTGCCTCAAACCAAAGATAAGTCCTCCTGCAAATGCACAGGTATCGCTTTTATTTATTTTAGTTGAATTCAATAGAAATTACTTTCTTTTGAAAGCCCAAGGATAAAAAGAAGAATTTAAGCACCTAGAAGTCTTAAACCTTCCATGGCACAAGTGTTGTACACAGTACTTTGATGTCATTTCCAGACTTCTGCTTTTTCAACTTGTTACAAGCAGTTAAAAGTTCTGCATCTCAAACGTCCATATCTCATGTTCTTCCACTGTGTTATCCCCTGCAGCTCCTTGTACAGGTGGGCTGATGGAACTGTGAGGTTTGCACCTCAGAGGGACTAAGGTATCTGGGATTAGGAAAATGGCCATTTGACTCAACTGAGACACCTGTCATCCTCCTGTCTTGCCTACCCAATTTTTCAGTCTTCTGTTTATCACTGTTCCAATCACATTGCATGAGCTATCGAAGTCACACACTGGGAGGGACACATGACAAGGGGGACGAGCAGAAAGCACAACTACCACTGAAATGTTTTTTAGATGAGTACTGAGTAAAAGAAAACAGGGAGATTTTGAGTATCTCCTTTGATGGCAAGAATCACAGAATCGTTATGG
>VZZY01011946.1:43665-72964 GCA_013400335.1 Eurystomus gularis | reverse complement strand
TTAGTTTGAGGAAGAGGAGGCTGTCACCACAGAGGCCAAGGGGAGACCTCATCACTCTCTACAACTCCCTGAAAGGACATTGTAGAGAGGTTGGTGCTGGTCTCTTCTCACAGGTAATTAGCAATAGAACAAGAGGGAATGGCTTCAAGCTGCAACAGGGGAGGTTTAGACTGGACATTAGGAAAACATTTTTCACGGAAAGAGTAGTCAGCTACTGGCATAGGCTGCCGAGGGAGGGGCTTGAGTCACCATCCCTGGAGGTGTTTAAGGGTCGTTTAGATGTGGTGTTGGGGGCTATGGTTTAGAGGAGAACTTGTAGAGTAGGGTTGATGATTGGACTCAATGATCCTAAGGGTCTTTTCCAACCTCTATGATTCTATGATCCACCAGCAAGCTATCTGCAAAATAATAATCTATATAAGTTCAAAATAGCTTGCTTTGTTAAAATTATTTTCTTGATATTTCTCTATAGGGGCTGTCATCACTCACCAAGAACAATGGACTACTCAACATCACCTTTAAATATGACAGTAAGTTGAATATTTACACTATATACACAAAAATCAAGGCCTCCATCACAGTTCTCAATATATAGCAACATGTCTCTTAAAAATGGCTTTACGACTACTATGAGCTCTTTAGCACTGACTTAATTTTAAAGTCTAGATTTGGATCTGCTGGGTCTGGTGGATCTTCTTCTTCCTATGTTTCACTGATGATAAAATGATCTAATAATTTATAGTAGTTTCGCTTTCAGATTGGTCTACAATATCTTCCTGTTATTTGGCTGGAAAATTATAGAGAATTATTTTATTCTGTGAAAGAATGTAGTCACTGAAAGGTTCACTACACAAGTCATAGGAAAGGATTCTTTCAAGCTTTATACATCTTTTCTCTGATGTGTAATTTTAGGGGAAAGTGGTGTAAAGTGTGTCTCAAGGTAGAAAACCTGTAGTTTGTATAGAGAGGAATATGTTAAAAATCTGTCTTTGCAAGGATTAATATTGATATGAATATTGAGGTGAAGAGCATCTCTTCATCTAGTTGAAGTACTTTGAACTTTTTATTAGCTACAGTGTTAAAGGACCAGGTTAGTGGAAAACTGCTGTCGGCGTTTTCAGTGGAGACAGATGGTTTTAGTATCGTAGCCCATGTAGTCTGTTTTGCAGCTAAACTAAGAAGAAAGTAATGTCTAGCATAATAATAGTGATAAGCAGGTTGCAGCAATAATACTTCAAACATCTGCTGAATGGCAGTATCTTACCGTTTTCATTATTAAAGGTTTTAGTCATCGATTTTGTCTAGTCAGTAAAGTATGTCTATTGACTTCATTGGGAATTTATCCTTATTTGGGCAGTTAATGGCCCTCATCAATATAAACTCAATGTACAGTCAAGAGAAGGTCTTATTTTACAGCAATAATATTTGTATTAATGCCAATGCAAGTCACAGGTTGGGTTTTTTGCCTATCCAAAGAATTTACCTCAGATTTTTGAAATTGCCTGTGATTCTTTCTTAATCTAATTTGATGTTAATATTTAAAATGAGCAAAATTTCAGTATGTCAGATTGTAAAAGTTAAGTGGTTGTTACAAAAGAGTTGTAATCTTTTATCTACATAAAGGAAAACAGGAAATAATACCAGTCAGAACAGAGATCCACATGTTTAGTAACACAGTGGAGTCTGTTTAAGTCCCAGTATCTCTCCTGTTTTTTCCATTAATTCTGGCACCAGGAACTGTGTTTAACCAATGACAAGTGTTAATGCAAAATTCTGCTGGCACTTCATGCTTCCTGGACAAAGGAGTTATTTGAGTTCTGCAGTACTAGGAAAAGAGTTCTCTGATATCGAGGCTAAAGAGGTGGTATAATATGGAAATACAGACTTATCATTAATAAGCCAGCACAAAAGAGAATCTGGCTTGCTGGCTGTGATTTAAAGGCTTTTATTTTGCCACACAGCAACTCTAGCAAACTGTGTTTTATGTTGCTAAATTAGTTGGTTAGAATATTTGTTCAGGTGAAAACGAAATGTTTTTATGTTTTGGTATTTCACTTTCATTCAAGTAAAAGTGATTTCCCAAAAAGTGTAATTTTTCCCTGCTGTTTTCTTCCTAAATCTGTTGTTTTTTAAAAATGTAAATCAATGACTCACAGTCAAACTTCAGATATTTGTGCTATATTCCAGTTTGGCAAATTGTCATTTGACCATAAAATTTTAGTAAGCAGGATCCAAAATCTTGGGCTTGCTATTAATTAGATCCAGAGCTAGGAAAAATCTGTTGCTTCAAACTTTCCAGTGAAGGAGATACTTGATTCTCTTAAGAGGAAGTTCACGCTGTCATTGTGTTCACTCGTAGCAACAGAATTCTACAAACCGCCGAGTAAGTACCAACTGCCCAGCTTTTGTAAAAGACAGCATTGTACAAACTGTTCTATTATTTGCGTGGCAGTTGCATAAAAGACCCCCTTACTGTTGTTGTTCATAGCAAAAAGCCTTTTTTCTAAACCTGCTTTTCAGTTAATAATTTTACTTTCCTTGCCTTCAAGGTAACACCTCAATTAAATTCAAATTTCCTGCACTGGCTTATCATAACACTTGGTTTTTCATGTTTCAGTTCTATGAACTCTGCATAAACAAATACATAGCATATAAATTATCCCAGCTCTTTAAAATCAATCATCAGTCAACAATATTTAGTCTGCCAGCCAAGGATCTCTGGCTTTTTTTGGCTTCACTAGTACAAAAGCAGAACGTTTGTGCATATGCATCTTCATGTTTACTATGCTCCAGAACTATTGAATTCTCTGGCCGCTACTTCTCTTCCTGCCACAGAACATCAGCATGAACATTGTAAGGCTTTAAAAGTATTCTTGTTTTGAATGCATGAAGACACAGTCAAGTTCAACAACAAAGTCAGGGATGTTTTTCTCATATTTTATTTTCTTAATGATGGCTGAGGTTTTCTGTAATCAAGTTTGCAGAGCTGTAACTTTAGGGAGTACACCTCTATTTTGTGAGGCTACCAAGCCAAAACCAGTTCTGACTGGATCCAGTGGCAGGAAAATGGTCTCCAGGGGTGTGGCTACTGAATGGATGACAGAGAAGAGACCAGTTTAGGCAGTAGGTTTTTTGTGGTCAGAATCAAAGAGTATTGTGGTTAAAAAGCATTTCTCAAGCAGCAGTTCTAAAGCTTCACATTGTTCATTGTTGCCATATGTGCCTGATCATTGACCAATGTTTTCTTGCTCTAAGCACTGAACATGCACAAAATCAATGTCAGTCTTCTAAGTAATTAGTGAGGAAAAGCTGTTCTCTTTTGTGATTCCCAGCACATGTAATTTTAACTCTTCCTGTGGTACAGGCTATGCTGGTGTTATAAAATGGTAATTTCCTTTGGAGTCCTGTGAACCAGGGGTTTGTAACTGGTGAAAGTGGCTGTGCTCAATGATTTGTAAAGTTTTTTGGTTTTTTTTCAGTGTCCTGAGACAAAGCTGCATTTAGATTTACTGTAGAGTACTTATTTATACAGAACAAATAGTGCAGATGTACTTTTACTTTGCTCAATCTTGACGAAATGTTAGGAAGTGAACTGAATTTGTTTTTTACATGGAAAGGTGCATCATGTTGGAAACTGGTTGCTTAAATAGGTCTTTAAGATTGGGTGCTGTTGACAGGTTATGATTTACTTGCTCTGGTATGGCACAAGAACGTCAGCGGAATGCTTTTCCTAAAGCTTTTATTTCTCCATCATTTTAGACTGCACACCTTACCTGAATTCAGTGGGAAAACATGTGATCGGAGATGTGCAGAATATCACTATCAGTCAGTATGCATGTTATGAACAGGTCGCAGTGACGATACTATGGACAGCAAATGCCGTTGGTAAGTAGTAGAGGGAAATGGACTAATTAGTTATTACCAACTAATGTCATCGGTAATAACTTCTTGGTGATCAGTGTTAAGTAAAATAATTAAATTATGCTTTGAATTATTGAAGGAAAGTATTTAAGAAGAAGGATATTCTTAACAGCTTGGCAAGGCTGCTATTTTTACTAGCTCATTTGAAATACCCTAAACACCAGGATGCTCTCTGCAGCCTTACGCTGCTTTTTGCTATTCTGGTTTGTTGAACTTTTCGTGCTCTTCAGAAGTGTGTAGTAGCCCTGGTTTCATTCTCTGCCCCAAGACATTGGTGCATTTCTGTGACATTGATGGAGTTTAATTGCCAATACACTTAAAGGTTCTTTAGGATGCAGATTGTCTTACAGGTGGAAAGCATTATTTAATCATGTCTATGCAAACTTCGATGTGTTTCCTTGCCTGGTCACTAAGAATATTCCTCAGTCACTTAAATGTCACTGGAAGTACCTTGTTGCCCACTAGAGCAGTAGCCTCCGAAGTGGGGGGTGCACAAGATCATCTGTTGGGACATGTGAAGAAAACTTTAGAATTTTTATTTGTGTTTCTTAGATCTTGAAAAGAAAAACTAAGCTTTACTAATATGTAATATATGGTTTGACACTGGCACCTTTACTTGGTCTCTATGTCAGATGTTCATGTTTCCACATGTGGCACATGAGGTATCCCGAAGGAAGAGTGGGTGTTCTGCGTTGTGGAGGGGTTCACAGTGGTGCCTTCACTCTTTCATTTGGTTTCAGTATATTGCAACATATAGTGCCATGTTAAGTGGATTTACTGTTTATAATATCTGGTTTTAACTAAACCAACCATCATGAAATGGACAAGTGGCTTAAGGTAATCAAAGATAATACTAATAACACAAGCATACATGGAAAACAACAAAATAGCAGAGCTGACAGTTCCACTACTTCTGGTACAGGCTCTTTGTCAGCCACATTAAAAGGTAAAAACAATGACTGTCTACTCAGTTCTGATTAAAAGTTGGCCAAAATTATCAAGCCTGTTTGAAATACAGATTTACACCTGCCATTGTTAATGAACTTTACCCTAAGCTTACAGTGTCCCTTGAGATATTAGCTAATACTGTGAAGCCATCATGATTAGCAAGATATTTGAAAACTAAGCATCTGAACATGAAGACAAACCTCTACTATTTTTTCAGTGCTGTTTGAAGCCACGCAGTACTTAATAATGTACAAAATTCCACTAAACTTAATGATAAATCTTTAGAAGCTTCTTTTTTGTGAAATCACTTTTGAGATTTCTTACTCAATAGTGAAAGACAAAAAGCCAGATACCACTGAGGAAACACTTGTTCTTCCAGCCTCAGTAAAACTACCTGAAATAATAAAAAACAGGATTCTGGCATAAGGGTACAGAGATAGCACCATATGTGAAATTTTTTTTGTACCATTAGTGAAATATTATTTTAAAAATAGTTCTAGATCTTTATCTCATGTCTTTGTTATGTACATTTTATAATGTACATAACATATTATCACAGAAGTACATATGTATATTTTATAAATACTCTGGGGGTTTATGCTCAAAATTTGTTAATAGGAGTACATGGTCCACAAAATGTGGAGGCTGCGGCACTATAGTGCACTCTCTGAACCAATATGCGCTCATAATTTCTTTTTCTTCACACTAATTAAGGTCCTAAGTAAAGTAACTTGATCAAAGCTCTTTTTTTAGTCACCAGTGTTCAGCTAATGAAAGAAGTGTTTTTTTAATGTTTTTAATACTTCATTAAAGGATTTTAACTGCAGAGGTACTTTTCCATATCAATGACAAAATTAGAGTTAGGCACAATACGCTTTTCAAAATAGAAATTTGTTTTTCTTCATACAGCAGAGTCTCAAGTTGATATTCCATGGTTCATACTCCCTCAAAAAACGTTTAAATTTTTTTCTTACGATTTAGTAAGAGCTGGAACTTCCCATTTATGTGGTAGGATTGCATCCTAGATGATGAGATATGGCTAATACTGCAAATGTGTATTTGTTAAACATGATACAAATTGTTTAGTCTAGACCTGCATTTATTAAGCATTTTAGATATGAAAAATTGCCTTTTTTTTTTTTTTTGGCGGCCTCTCAGTATTAAATCATGCTTTCATTTTTTTTTTTTATAAAAGATCATTATTAATTTCTGGTGTTTAAAAGACTGTATGAAAATTGCACAGTCCTGCAGAACTGGGCAGTTGAAGGCATTTGGTAATCTTCAGCTGCAGACTGGATGAATCAAATCTCTAAGAGAAACAAAGATTCGTGTTCTTTCTTGTAATGATCAGAGGTTAATCCTCTGGAAAACGTACTATGCTATGCTAGAACTAAAGAAGTTGTAACAACTGCCATCACTTTAATCTGGTAGTCTCAGAAATGAAAGGAAGATGGTATAAAGGAGTATTTCTAAAGTTGCTAGCAAAGTGTTGTATTTCATTGCTGATAATGGACACGTGAAGTGTTCCTGAAGTTACTATGAAGTAGACCTGTGAAGGTAACGACGACTTACGCTGCAGTGGTAACGTGGAAGCCCCAGCTGAGACGTGGGCCCCTCTGCTCTAAGCATCACACAAGCATGTAGCAATTGCAGCCTTTGCCAAAGAGTGAATTCTAAATACGCAAGATAGAAAATGCAGGAAGAACTGACATATAACAACAGGTATTAAAATACAAACGTATTTCACATGAATGGTAAGTTTCATTTTTAAAGACAAATTAAATATGTTCGAATTATATAAAATATCACATTACACATTTTGAAATATTAGTCTTCTATTTAAATGCTCTGCTGTTTGCAGGGATTGAATACCTGAAAGGATTTCGAGTAATACTAGAGGAGTTAAAGTCAGAGGGAAGACAATGCCAGCAGATGGTTTTAAAAGATCCGAAGCAGCTCAGCCCCACTTTTAAACAAACAGTAAGTGCTTTGCTTCAAGAAAAGTTTTACCATTGCTTGATTGTGGAAGTAGTCTTGAAAGTGTTTATATGCTGCATATCAATCGAAATATATCTCTAAATATGTACACAATGTGCTGTTTATTAGGATGCAGGTTGCTTCTTAAAAGTTTTATTCTTTAATCTAGTGATAGTTGTGCTAGAGACAGACTTTTGGGTGACTGTGGAGTACAGGTGCACACTGTCATAGTCCACTTCCAGCTCTGCGTTGAGATTCCTCCTGTCAAGGTGTAATAGAGGGGTGCAAAATTCTTAATGTATTAATTTCTGCATGTGTTTACAAAACTGGAGGCTTGTTTTGAAAGAGACTTTCCGTGATAATCGTTGATTTTAAAATGTGTTGCAATCTTGCCTTTTTGTAGGGAATGGAGTCCCAGCCCTTTGTAAATCTGAAGTTTGAAACAGATTACTTTGTAAAGATTGTTCCTTTTCCTTCCATTAAAAATGAAAGTAATTATCACCCATTTTTCTTCCGAACGAGTCGTAAGTATTGCATACTATAGAGTATTGCATATCATCTCCTCACCAGTGGGTGCCCCCCCAGCTTTTTAGTTTCCCCAGCAAAGGAATGTAGTAGATGATGATGTTAGATGAGTCTGGATTAAGATAGTTGCTGATACAATCAGTAAGAAAGATCTGGGTGTTAAGTGGAAAGAATGTGGATGCCACAGGTAAGTCTGTGGTGTGTGACAATGTTGCGTGACAATCAGAAGAAAGGTCTCAGGTAGGCCTGAGAGTATCTCGGGTTTGCCTACAGAGGGTTACTCCCACAGTTCTCAGGAACACTTGACTCACCAAGATGGTTTGCTCCTCGTCCTCTCTGGACATTGTGAAGAAGCTCAGGTTATTTTTGGTTTTGAGATCACAGTTTTCAAAACAGATATCTAGAGATAGATTTATCAAAATCACTTAGCAGTTCTCATTGGAGTTAGAAGAAACTTGAATAAGCTCCTCAGAGCTTAAATAATACGATGAGAAACTACAAGCATCTTTTGGGGCGAAACGTTGATATTTGTCCTGCTTACATTTTTTGCTCTGTAAAACTTTCTTACAATATTTTCAAGTCTGTCTGTCGGTGCAAACCACAGTGCCGTTTGTCTTTGTAATGGTGCTCAGCATACTTAATTACTCTGAGTAAAGGTATTTAAGGCTAGTTTCAGCTTCCTCTCCGGCAGTGCTGTGCCTGGTGCCATCCCTTTTGTCTCAATGAGGAATGCTATTTTCGAAGTGATGAACTTGTGTTTCTCATATAACAACGAGAAGGGACTTGAAATGATAACAAGAAGCTAAGTTTGCAAAATATATTTATTCCAGGCAATATTAGAGACTGGGAAAGAAATGGGGATATTGTCTTCAAAATTATGAACCTCCCTCTTTTTATTTTCCTTCTTTTTCTATTTAAATGGTGTTTTTGATACTGGATCATTAATTATATTTTTTGTGTGTGTATTTGTAGCATGTGAATTGTTGCTACAGCCAGAAAACCTTGTCTGCAAACCTTGTAAGTAAAGTGTAATTCTTTCGGTATATTCGTCTTAGAAAAAGTTGAAGAGTCACTTTATACCAATTATCTCCTGACAGACTGGAAGCCAAGGAATTTCAATGTCACCCAGCAGGGTTTTAACATGCAAGTGTCCTTTGATGACGCACCTCACAACTTTGGGTTTAGATACTACTTTCTTCACTACAAACTTAAGCATGAAGGGCCATTTAAGCAAAAGACCTGCAAACAGGTATGTCACTAAGTTTTGCAACTCTTAATAGCACAAAACCTATTAACAGTAGATGTTTGAAGGTTTTATAGAACTCTAAAAACTTAATATAATATAGAATACTATCAGTTTTAAATTTTTTAAACTATTTAGTACTGTTTATGTAAATAGTAGTTGTAGTGTGATAGCACGCATTGGTCAGAACCAGGCTGGAGGGCCCCATTGAAGCTGGATAGTATAAGCAAATAGGAAGAGACTGTTCTCTGTCTTGATGACCCTACAGCTAATTAGCACTTCAAACTACAGTTTTATTGTTTGTTATATATATTATTTCCTCCTTTTCTGTTTCATCTTTGCACCAAATTTGGCCACTTCGTAGATTACCCATCTGAGATGGTATCCCAAGATACCACACTTGTGCATGGAATTAGGCCGTGATTTTGTGCAGCTCTGTGCCCAAGTCTTATTGTGGGAACTGCGATTTGCTGTATTATTTTCCTTAATTTTGGTTAGTATTCAGCAGCAAGTTTGTTCTCAGTGGTCAACCTTTCATCCTAAGTCTCTGAAAGCTAGGGAGCTTCAAGGCATGATGTAGAGTTTATGTATTAGACCAAAATGTTAAGATTTTAAAAAAAATAATTATTCATATTTAGTTCTGCAGGTAGAGGATTGTAGTCCATGTTATTTGAATGGAGAGACTTCGTTTTGCTGGTTTTCATACAGGAGGGCACTGGTTTTTCCTAACCCAATGCAAATGTATTTTTTGTTTTAAAATTATTCTCTTTCTTTGATGTAGGAGCAAAACACAGAAACCACAAGTTGTATTCTTCAGAATGTATCTCCAGGGGATTATATAATTGAGGTAATATTTATAATAGTCATTTGTGCAACAGCTAAATGAGTATGTTAATGGAGAAATTAGCTGAAATTGAAGTATTTTAAGTCACACTCAGGCATCCCTACTGAAGTACCTTAGGCAAGTAAAGGTTTTTAGACAGGTTGTTATTGACCTTTCCATAGCTTTGCTTCCCTGAGTGCATAGCAGTTTCATCTGTGCCTATAAGTAAAGTTGTGGGCCTGCGTGATTCTTGGACTTCGGATTTTTTTTTTTTTTTTTTTAATTGGCATTCTATAGTTTAGTCGTTTTTACTATACTTAAAACCTGTGTATTTATCTTGATGATGACAGTACGTGAACTCTGAAAGTTAATATTACAACATTAAACTGTGTGCCAACAAAGACAAATGATTTCACTCATTACTAGTTTGTGGTGCTCTTTAATTTTAACTGTTTGAATAGTAAATTTCTTCACATTTGGTCATGAAAGCTATTATAGTTGTTTATATATTGCAGAAAATAAAATAAAATCTCCATAAAATAAAATTCAACCTTTACTTTTCAAAGCTGGTTGATGACACTAATACGACAAGGAAAACAATGCACTATATGCTAAAACCAGGTATGAATTTTGTTTTTTAAATAGTATCTAGTGTTTACCTTATTAATTTAGATTCAGTTTCAATTATGTTGGAAATAAATCTTTATTTGACCTGTGTCTGTTTTCCATAATCCAGACTACTGAGGCAATTGTGCTGTGATTTTTTTTTGACAGAATTAAAAAAGAATAGACACGCACACTTGTACATACACATCTGCATCTCTGCACATACACGTTTAGTACAGTTTAGATCAACATATCATTGGAAATCTTTGGGGGAAAGTCACTTCTGTTGTATAAATGGCTATGAAGAATCATAGCCTGTATCTTAATTGCATGCAGTAGTGTGGAACTAATGTAATGAAGTGTGAGAGCAGCCTAAACACATTACTTGCCTGTGTTCTTCAGCCCTGAAATCAAATCAAGCAGTCTGGAAGACCTGCCAGGTGAACGCTTAGCATGTCCATGTAGCAGACCAGTTATTGAGAAGCTAGACAGAGATTTCAGAATGTAACTGCAGACCCAAACGTAGCTGCAGATGAAGGCAGTGGGCAGAACTGACTGAATCCAAATGCACACCGCTATAGGTGCAGGAAGACAGTTCTTACTAAGCGGCCAGTTCAGCACCATGGAACAAAAGTCTGTCAGGTCCAAATGACTGTTGCATATCTGATCAAAACTTCATGTGAAGCTCTTCTCGTGGGAGGAGGAATGAGTTGGCCTAGAGCGCTTGTCACTTGCATTAGTCACTCTAATGCTGTGGTGATGGGGGCAATCAGCATAAAACCTATTTAAAGTGGAGCAGAACCTGATGTTTGATTCTACTGTATATTTGAGAATTACCTGATAATAGTGTAATGCAGCAGTTTTACATTCCCAGTGTGAAGGTTTTATTATATAATTGTAATATAGCTTGTTTGCATACGGCTAATTCTGCTTTATTTTTCAAAGTACATTCTCCGTGGGCTGGACCGATAAGAGCTATTGCCATTACGGTCCCTTTAGTTGTCATTTCAGCGTTTGCAACACTTTTCACAGTGATGTGCCGCAAGAAACAGCAAGGTAAGAGGGTTTATTCAATACAGAGTTCCATTTAAAGATGTGCTTTTGCAATCAAAAAAAGTAACTGGTATGTTTATTCCAGAAATAGCTTCATCTGAAGAGTTTGCACTTCTTTTGTAGTTCTGTCTCCTTCTTCCCCACAGTGTTTTTGTGTGTTGAAACTTGTAGCAAATTCTTAAATCTAAATGCTTGATGGTCATTTGTTGCCATAGAAGGTGGTGTATCACAAATCAAGACTTCATTGTAGAAAGGAGAGAACAATATTGTCGTTGGGGATTATTATTAGTTTGGGCTTTATTTTTGTTTGTGAAAGTATGATGTGACTATGTATATACAAGCAGATCTGTAAACTGATATATTTTAAATATTCCCTTATTTCATTCAGAAATGTATAATTCATATTTAATTTAAGCCAGAAGGAAGGTAAAGCCATGTGATATCAATAAGATTCTCAGCATTGTCTGGTATGCTACCGGCATCTATTATTCCAGATATGCTCACTTTCCTGGAAACGGCCTTTACACTTCATCCTAAGCCATCTTCCTAAATCTACTCTTAGATTTGCAGATGTTTCTCTAAATTAGATTCCATCCCTCTTTGCTGACTTCTCTCTCCTCTGTGTCCTGAAGCTGGTAAGCCACACTTGTTACACTGAGATCTTAAAAATCAATTGGCGTTTTTTGTAGAATCTAGGAAATCATGCAGTTTCATGAATATGGAAAAAGAGATTACTTCCCCAAACCTAATGTATCTGTGTTATCCATCTGAATTTTGGCGTTGAGGTATAGTGAAGTGCGGTATGCCATCTGCGTTAAATCCTTTTACCTTCTAGCCTTCTGTAGCTATCCCTTTGCTCACAGCTAGCACAGTTCCAACAAAAACACCTAGACAAAACCACTAAGAATTTGTCTGCAGAGAGAGTTGTTCCAGAATAGTTATTCCTGATGATTTTTTCTAAATTAAATCCCTGGATGTATATTTGTATTTTGTAATACTCGTGCTTTGTTCCAAATGAGCTTAATCAACTATAGAACTAGATGGAATTAGTCTGGCGTAAGAGCAGACTTTTATGTTCCAGCATAAAAGCATCTATACAAGGAAAGAAACACTAATAGTGATTTAAAAAAATTAGATTAATAATTAATTCAAATTAATATCAGATTAGTGTCCAAATGTCTGCACATATGTACACCAGAGAGATACTGTATGATACTCTGAAGGTATCTGTGTTCCTGGAGTTTAATATTCTTACTTGGCTTGTGTTTGGGGTTTTTTTCCTGTTTTACAGGATACTCTTGATGATGATATTTAAGGCTTATAATATTTGAACAGAGAGGTGAAAATTGTTGAAGCTGGATAGAGCTGAAACAACCTCATTCCATTTATAAAGTAAACCTTCCTTAGGTTTTCTGAGTTGTACAGTGATAACTGCACATTTGACTTTCAAAGCGTGTTCCACATTATGTAGCAACTTATAAACTGGATAAATCGAGAGTGTGCAACTTTTTCAGGCTGGAAAGGAAAAAAATATCTTTTGAAAAAAGTCATTACTATATGCATTAGTAATGAGCCTATAAAAGTTTTTAAAAAACTAAAGCAAGCTTTATAGTGTGAATTTTCTTTCTCTCTTACAATTTAGAAAACATATATTCCCATCTAGATGAGGAGAGCTCAGAATCTTCAGCGTATGCTGCAGGTCTCCATGTGGAAAGACTTCGTCCCCGGCCAAAAGTGTTCATCTGCTATTCCAGTAAAGATTGCCAGAAACACATTAATGTCATCCAGTGCTTTGCTTATTTTCTTCAGGACTTTTGTGGCTGTGAGGTAAACTCAACATTTCTTCTGTAAGGAGTTTCCCTAATTGAAACAGCACACCAAAAACTTGTAATAATGTGCTTGAAAAATCTCTTTTCAGTCTTTCCACAGAGATGGCTTTTGTTATTTTGCTTAATATTGGCTATATAAATTTCCTTAAGGAAAGGAATAGATCATAGCCTATGTAAAGAAAAAAATAAAACAGAATAGTGGATAATATGTACCTCATTGATTCCAGGACTTGCATTTAGCTGTGGTTAGCTTGTTTCATATGAACTGCCTTTTCAGTTTAGTAGGTCCTGCATCTTTATAGTTGGCAGCCACAAAGCTGTATTAGGATCTACTTGAGTATTCCTAAAATGTGTTCTATATTGTAATTTTAAAGTAGTAGAATCTATCAAAACTTCTACTCAGAAAGAAAAATCTGTGCAGTTAGGATTAATTTTTGACATTACATATTAATTGTTACTGGTTTTAATTATTTTACTTCCGTTAATGCTGTAAAATCAGCATGAGCTTTTTTGTGGCTTTGATTTAAAGGGATGAGAAGGACATTCACATTGTTACTTTGAATGACTAGGCTTCGAATCTCAGACTGCCTTCTAGAACGTAATCAGTATGTGGCCAACCTTTCACTTTTCAGCTGCAAAAAAGGCCGGACAGTTGTGACTCTTTGCGGGGTGTTCATCCTGCCCGTGGTGTTCCCGGCGCTCCTGCCGTGGCAGCGCCGCGGCGCCTCTGCCCTCTGCTGGCCACTCGCGGTAGCGCAGCCGAGGCCTCCTCACGCCCGGGGATGCTCACAACTTATCTAGAGGTTTAAAACAGCTGGGGTCAAGTGTTTTGTAAGTAACTTACTTGAATCCCCTTTTGAGAGATGTACTTTAGCCCTGCTACACCATACCTCTTCGGAATAGCGTTAAGGTGAGCAGCTGCTGCTGCTGTAACTGTACCAGGGAACGTACGGTATCAGGCATCACTTAAGATTTGTATAACAAAATACTTGCAGAGATAATGTGTTATTCTTAAAGCTGTGGAGTTTAATATAAAAAGTGATGCTCAGTGCATAACAAAACAGTTGCGTAACTATTTTTCATATGGCGTTGGAATGTTTTCTCATAAAGGACAAAATCGGCAGCATTAAACTTTTATTAAGATAATAACCTGACCATACTAAAAATCTTTTCTCACACATAGAAGGTCAGACAGTATTTTGGAGAACAGAAACAGATGCAAAAGAAGAACTACCTGCATGGTACCTTTAGCAGAGTATCTCCCAAGCAGCTGTAAAATGGCCTCTCTTCCCCATGCGTAGAGTAGAACAGTTGAGTTGGAAGGGGCCTACAGCAATCATCTGGTCCAATGGCCTGACCACCTCAGGTGTGATCACTTTGTTCCTGTAGCTGACTGTGCAGTCACAGTTTCCACGAGTCCGAACAGTTCTGTGATGCTCTAGGCATCCTCCTACTCTCTGTCTTCTGCCAAGGCAACGCTTTACACTCTGTTATGGGTGATAGAGCAGAGCAAATATACTTTGTTCTCTGGAAAAACACTTGAGAGAAGACATAAATGGTTTGGATGTGTGTCTCTTACAAAAGATTTTTGCATCTGTTTTTCTCTGTTATTTTGCTGCTCATTCTTTCTTTCACGACATAAAGCGTTGTGTCCTTCATCTTGATGTACACAGGCATTACAGACGGTGTAGAATGTTCAGAAAATCTGACAAAGTACAGAATAAAACTCTTACAATAAAATTTTCAGAGCTTTCTCATGAGATATCAGCTGCTGCAGTTTTGCATCCTGAAAGGAGTCAATATTGTAGGTGGTAATTATGTTTCTATCTAGATATGAAAATTCTTGGCATGAGACTTCATTAATATGCAAAAGACGATAAACGAATATGGATTTCCACTACATTCAGCACGGTAACGACCCAAATATAAACAAGCTAAACTGAGGCAGGCACAATACATTGTTTATTGTGGGTTGATGATATGTAATTTGATCAGATAAGGAAATAGTAATTTACTTGGTCCAGCCACATTTTCTATGCTCTTTTTATTCCCCGAGAAATATTGCTACGTACCAAATCCAGAGTGGTTTTATTTTTTAAGGAACTACCTAGTTTACATTCAACTACTTGTCTTTGCAGTGTTACTTGTTGATTCCATAAATTCATAGGTAACATAGAATTCGGAGTGTTTTTCTTTAAGCAATAAATAAGCAGCAAAATGGCTTCATATAGTAACTAGCATTCTTGTTTAAAAAAAAAAAAATTCTGAAGTTTTTCTCTTTTACCTCTAGCAGTTTACCCACTTCCTTAGCCCAGTGAAATATTCAGCCCACAAGCAAAGTTTAGGATGACTGTGAGACCTTCCTTATTTTAGTGAATAACTGCTGACATAGTCTTACTGATTGCAGTTTGTCCACTCTTAACGCTATGTTAATTATTACTTTTTTTTTAAAATGTCTTGTGTTTGTGTCATGGTCAAACTATAGCTAAACTCATCATTAGTTCTCAGTTGTCGGATAAATACAAGTTGGCTCACTGAGTATAACTGGCTATAGCTCAGTGAGTTATACTTAGTACCAGATGTATCTAATAATCTCATACTGAATATCCACCAGAATGTTCTTTTCTTTTCCAGGTGGCTCTAGATCTGTGGGAAGATCTAAAAATTTGTAAAGAAGGTCAGAAGGCATGGCTTATTAAAAAAATAAACGAGTCCCAGTTTATCATCATTGTGTGTTCCAAGGGAATGAAATACTTTATTGAAAAAAAGAACTGGAAACACACAGGCGTAACCAAAGATGCAGAAAAAGGAGAACTCTTTCTGTTTGCTGTGCTGACTATTGCAGAAAAGCTTCGTCAAGCAAAGCACAATTCAGATGACCTCTGCAAATTCATTGCAGTCTACTTTGACTACTCCTGTGAAGGAGACATCCCTGGTATACTGGATCTAAGTACAAAATACAAACTCATGGATAATCTCCCTCAGCTCTATTCGCATTTACACTCCAGAGAGCTTAGTGTACAGGATTCAGAGGTGTTTCCTGTTAACATTAGTAAAAGGAATTATTTCAGGAGCAAATCTGGGAGGTCCCTTTATGTTGCCATTTGCAATATGCATCAGTTCATTAATCAGGAACCAGACTGGTTTGAGAAACAATTTATTCCCTTCCCTCCACCTTCTTTACATTACTCAGAGCCTGTCATGGAAAAATTTGATTCGGGCTTGGTTTTAAATGACTTAGTGAATAAACAGGTGATGGATGGTGATTTTTACCTGAAAACAGATGTAAATGTTATTTCAGACTCTCACTGTGTAATTCAGCACTTAAACCTTGGAGAAGACCTAGAAACTCAGGACATTCAAGGTGGTGGCAGCTCTGTTCTCCAGCCATTGTTACATGTTAAAGCTTCAAATCTTAAAGATATGCCTCGAGATTCTGGAATTTATGATTCATCTGTTCCTTCATCTGAGTTATCTTTATCTTTAATGGAAGGACTGTTGACAGACCAAATTGAAACATCTTCCATTACAGGAAGTGTTTCTTCATCATCAGGTTTAGGTAAGGTACAGCAGTGTTTTTAAATTTGTATTCAGCATTGTATTGTATTGTATTGTATTGTAAGCATTATTTCTGCCATTTCAAAATACTTAATATGTGGTAAGCCATGTAGAGGGCTGCAGCGAAAGGTAAGCATTGTATAAGGTTGGTAAAAAAGAGAGGTTTCCATAACTCTAGGAAAGTGAATCTTCTCCTTAACTTACTGTGTGAAAGGGAATTCTTAGCTAAGTAAGATTTCACTAAAGTTCTATTAATAACTAATTTCTCATTAGCTGACCTATTATTGGAGAGATGGTTTCTTTCTTCCAGGGACTCCTTGGCAGCTGACAGCTGTATGGTTTAATCCAGAGGGCGATACTGTGAAGCGTTCTTACACAACATAAATCTAAAACTGACATCCCATTTTGCTCCAGCACATACAAGAACCTTTAGGGATATAATCTGTACTGTGGTTAACTCAAGTTTCAGAACGGCGTTGGGCTTCATCGGATATGGGGATGGGAGGAATGAACAAACTGGTTCCAGGGGAGGAATTTAGATGCTTGGAAGACACTCTCCAATATAGATACCCAGCTTAGACGTCTTCAGTTAGAAGTTAGTTAAATATTGCCTTGGGCTATATAAAAAGTTGATCTGACCTTACTTATGTACATTGAACTCACATCACAACTACATCAGTGTGGAATGTTCCAGCAATTGTATTCATTCATTCATAAACTGCTGTTCTCTGAGACTATACTTAAGCGGCTACCGCAGGCAAATACTGCATTTTGGTGGTGTTATGATCTTGTGCTTTCTTAAATGAGCACTGACAATGAGCTAATTTGTTAGACTTTTCTCTTGACTAAATGGATTTTTTAAATTATTATTCAGATAATTCATAACTAATGTCTGATGCCAGATTTATCTTGGGAGGAGAGAATATAGATGTTGACTTACAAATACATCATTTATATGTTATAGGCTCAATAGTCTATAGGACAAAATGACTAAAACCTGAAACTTTTCGGGTTGAAAAATTACAGATTTGCTGATCTAATTGCATAAGCCACAAATACTGTTATTGCTTCAAAATTAATATTATATCCTTTAATTTCCTGCCATCTTCTAGCACAGCCTTTTCTCACTTTTGTGCGAAAAATTACAGATGATATCTGTAGAGATTCTAGTGGTGGATGAAAGTAGGATGCTAGTTTAAAATGTATGGCCCTTCTGTAAGAATGCTTTGCCAGTGTTCTCCTCCTGATTCAGTCACAGAGCGATCAGCTGGGTATCCCAGCTGCCAGCGAGTCACTGGAAGAAAGAGGCAGTCTTTCCAGTAATTAATTCTCAAGTCACATATGTACTTCTTAACGTGTTTCAGCTATAGAGGTCAAACATTATAGTAGTAGCTGGTAGAGCTGAACCTTAACACTCGTGTTCCAACACCTTGAGAAACCACAATAACTTCTGCCATTTTCCCGTTCGCTGTCCCTGTCCAAAAGCACGTCATTCAGACCTCCCCTCACCCAAAGCACGGTCCTAATTAGGTATGAGGTACAAAGGAGACAGTTACTAGAACTGAGCATCATCCGCCCATTACATCTTTTTACTGTCCTAGACATACAAAATATTTATAGCCCTGATATTTATATGCCTAATAATGAGAGGAGTAGATAGAATTTTCTAGCTTTTATTCTTGTTCTAAGAGTTGGACATGTCCAAATTGTGACTCTGAATTCACAATACCTTTTCTGTTCTGGCTACCTATTTTTTTATCCATTACTTAGAATCATAGAATGTTTTAGGCTGGAAGGGACCTCTAGAGGTCATCTAGTCCAACCTCCCTACACAGTAGGGACATCTACCTAGGTCAGGTTGCTCAGAGCCTCATCAAGCCTGACCTTGAATGACTCCAGGGATGGGGCCTCCACCACCTCTCTGGGCAGCCCATTTCCAGTGCTCTATGACCCTCATGCTAAAGAACTTTTTTCTAATATCCAACCTAAATCTATCTTTTCCTAGCTTGAAACAGTTGCTCCTTGTCCTATCACTACAAACCCTTGTGAATAGACCTTCCCCTGCCTTCCTGTAGGCCCCTTCAGGTACTGGAAGGTCAGTATAAGGTCCCCCCGGAGCCTTCTCTTCTCCAGGCTGAACAGCCCCAACTCCCTCAGCCTGTCTTCATGTGTTCTGACCATCACTTGATCAGAACAGAATTGGATAGCTCTGTTGTTTAGCATCTCAAGGTGGATATTTCCTTTGTTCTTTAAAGGACAGTCTGATTTAATCTTTTGAATTAAAATCATAAGTCACAGAGTTTGTTATACTTTCTATCTTTCAGTGCAGTTCATGTGCAGACTACTGATCTGCAAAGAAAAGATTCTCAAAGAGATCATCATCAACTGATGTTGAAACCAGTTTGATTTTGAGGAAGTACCAACAACCAAACCTTTACTAGGTCCAGTCACTACTGAAGTCTTCTCTAAGAAGCCCTGCCTGGGGAGAAAATCTGTATTAGTTGTTTAGATAAGGAGTTATGGGGCATGATAGTTCAGCCTCATGAATGTACAGCGTTGTGATCCAGAGGGGTTTCATAAGTTTTCTTTGCATTTTTTCTAACATGTTGACCAAATACAAGGTCAATGTTTCAGTTAATGAACTTCACTTTTTTTCCTTTACAGGGGAAGAAGAACCTCCTGTAATCACTGCTACAAAATTCTTAGTGCCTGGAATATGTAAAGCGGATCTTCATTGCCATATCCATACTGACAAACTGCAGGCAGTTGCTCCTTTATAATACATTCCAACATTGTTATGCATTGCCACTTTATCAACAGCCTCTGTGCTTTAACTACCACACTTTCTCAGCGCGAAATCTACTTGAACAAATACTCCCTGAAGATCTGTTATTCCTAAGGGATTTTTTATGGCCAGTAAACTTAAATCTTTTGGTCTTACATAAAGTCTTTTCATGATTTGAAAAATGCAGCAGGGAAAATAGATGAGAATACATTTCAAAATTATTCCTATTGCTAATTTAAATGTCATGATATTGCACTGTTTACAGATGCCATAATCAAAATTGACTGGTTTTTTGCCAGAAATAATCTTGCAACTGGACACAGAATAGCTTGGAACACTGAGTATATTTTGGAGTCCAGCCTCTAGTTTTAAGTGCTGAGGTACTTGATGGCAGGAGTGTTGTAGTGAATGGTACCAGGATTTATTTTTTTTTTTTCAGGAACAAGATAAAATGCCAAAGGTGAGATCAAGAAGTTCTCCATCAGAAGGAATAATTTTATTTGAGAAATGTTTGAGCGCCTTTTCTCACAGTTTCTTTCCCAAATGCTAATGAGTCTCAGAATTTAATTTCAGATAAGTGCCTCTATGATTCTGCTCTCTCTTCTCTACAGTGGCTCTGACGAGTCACAAATAGTGCCATACTGAGTCTGAAGTATCATTTTTATACTAGACAAAATTATAGATCCTGCATATGCTGACTGATACCATGGAAACAAAGCTTCCTGTTTTCTTCCGGGAAGGGTTAATATATAGAATACTTCAAAGAGATGGGGAAAGGAAAACCAAATTTTGTATTGAAGATGTAATTCTGGATTTGTTCAGCCGTGAGATGAGTATGAGCTTTATGGGTGATTTCATATTATCAGATTCTGTCTCATTTTAACCTATCTTCACATTCCACTAATGGGGTTACTTTAGATATACATCACGGGAGAACTCAAACGCTTCAAATGTTCTCTCAGTTTTGATACATGAGAATTAGATGTTGCTGACTATTACACTGTATTATCCATTTTAATAGCATGAGATAGAACTGTTAAACCAATAATTATTTTGGCTGAGTAGTTTTCAGGCTCCTGGGTTTTGGGGGCTTTTCTGTGTGTATCAGTTTATATTTGATAATTTTAATTTCCAAAGAAAAGACTCTTGAAATTGTTGTCACAAACGGAGTAAGAAAGTGTTGTAAGAATTATATGAACGTAACCATTGGTGGCAGAACTCCAGTATACTTTGCAGTTGTAATATGGAATTCTGTGCATGTGTCAGATTTGAAGGGCCTTGCCCATTAATGTTACTTACTCTTCCTGTTTTCTGATTTTGAAAGAACGGTAACTGGAAAACACTGAACTTTCAATACCTAAGTAAGTGTTAGGTAGTTTTAAGTACATAGTGAATCATCTGCATGCAAGATTCTTCATGTTTTTCCATTCTTTGAAGTCAGAAAATACCGGGGTCAAACAAGGCAGAATAATCTAGAGATAAATCCTCCTCCACAAAATCCAGCTCTGAAGGATCTTGATTCAGTGCAGTCCTTGCCATTTTACTAGAGAAGGAGTTTGGATTGGTAAGACACAGGCAGAAATGTTACAAAATTTCTGTGCTGTGCATAGAAATGCCAAAGCTGCAAAACCTGAGGAGGCGGCAATTTCTTAGCAGTTAGTGGGTGAAGGTAACGCTGCTTTCCTCCGTGGGAAGTCCCAGCTCACATACTGTCCTTTTATGCTGGACTAACGGTCAGGAAGATTTCCTGGTTCCATTAAATTCAGTAGCAGAATTGGTATTACTTCATGGAATTCGGTTTTTATTTTGAGCTCTAAGAAAGCTCAGTTTTGAAATTGGGCTAAAGCAGTTGCACAAAGAATCACTTGTCATTCATGTTTTTGTTTCTTAAAAATTTGCTGTACAGTCCTGCAAATCTTTCTTTTTTTAATTATGAAAGGTCTATGCAGATGCCAATCAAATCTTCTGGGGTGGGGGAGGGGTGGGGAGGGAGGAATGAATTCCTTATTAGCATAAGGTGGAAACAACATATTACATGCCCTCAAAAGAAAGTTAATATGATTAATTAACAATTTAGAGTAGGACAAGCCCATACTTAAAATATACAACACTGAGAAAAGTAATACTTAATCTGATTTAGCATAGTTTTTTTTTTTTGACAAGGACACAGTGCTTAAAAGAATTAGAAAAATACTGTGTATATTGAGATGCTGAAGGACATAGTGCTGAATTTGCAAGAATTCTGTATTTTCCCTCCAATGAGAATTAACAGCAAAAATCCTTGGAAAAAAATTGTCTTTAAAACAAAGACATTAATACACATACTAGAGGTTAGCTTACTACTATTTTCAAGCGTTAGTAAACTCTAACCAGAATGTTAATGGTGAAGGGATCCTTTTAATTTCTACGAGACTCAAGTATGTGGACGTCGTTTGGATGTTTTAAAATGTATTTTCTGGGAGGGTGGAAAAAAACATTGGGAAGCTGAAGGCTCAAGATATGGCAGTGTGCTCAGCATTGTGAATGATAAGTATAGTTGTTGCCATAATTTGTACCTGTGCATAATCACATCAGCTGTTGAAAATAGAATACAGCTGACCTTTGCAGCAATAAAATTTTTATTATAGTATAATTTTAGAAGTTAAATATCAAAATAAAACATTTTTGTTCAATTTCTTTCATTGGGCTTTTGTTAGTAGTGTAAGATGACTTGGCTTAAGAGTCCAACTGTTGTATCTAGAACCCTTCTAATGCGGTTATGCACACCACCCAAGTCATAGAATATGTTGGGTTGGAAGGGACCTCCAAGGGCCATCTAGTCCAACCCCCCTACAAACACTTGAGAAATGACCTTCCTCTGCCTTCTAATAGGACCCTTTCAGGTATTGGAAGGTCGCTATAAGGTTCACCTGGAGCCTTCTCTTCTCCAGGCTGAACAGCCTCAACTCTCTCAGCCTGTCTTCACAGGAGAGCTGCTCCAGCCCTCTAATCATTTTTGTGGCTCTCCTCTGGACATGCTCCAACAGGTCCACGTCCTTCTTGTTTTGGGGACTCCACAGCTGGACGCAGTACTCCAGGTGAGGTCTCACCAGGGCAGAATAGAGGGACAGAATCACCTCTCTTGATCTGCTGTCCACAGACCTTTTGATGCAGCCCAGGATGTGATTGGCCTTCTGGGCTGCAATTGCACATTGGTGGCTCATGTCCAGCCTTTCATCCACTAGTACCCTCGAGTCTTTTTCCCCAGGGCTGCTCTCTAGCATGTCCTCTCCCAGCCTATACTGATAATGCTGGTTGCCCTGGCCCAGGTGCAGGACCCTGCACTTGGCCTTGTTGAAGTTCATGCAGTTCACCTGGGCCCACCTCTCCAGAGTGTCCAGGTCACTCTGGATGGCATCCTGTCCTTCTGGCATATCAACTGCACCACCCAGCTTGGTGTCATCAGCAAACTTGCTAAGGGTGCCCTCAATGCCACTGTCAATATCATTAATGAAGATATTAACACTGGTCCCAGTATGGACCCCTGAGGGACACCACTTGTCACCTCTTTCTATCTGGACTTTGAGCTGTTGAGCACTACTGTCTGGATGCAACCATCCAGCCAATTTCTTATCTACTGAACAGTCCACCCATTGAGCCTGTATTTCTCCAACTTTGAGAGAAGGATGTTGTGGGGGTCCATGTCAAAGGCCTTGGAGAAGTCCAGCTAGATGACATCCATAGCTCTTCCCTTGTCCACTGATGCAGTCACTACATTGTAGAAAGCCACTAAGTTGGTCAGGTAGGACTTGCCCCTAGTAAATCCATGGTCTTGAATCACCTCCCTGTTCTCCATGTGCTTTAGCATATCTTCTATGAGGATCTATAATAACTATACTCACTGCTGCTCTTACTCTACATCTGGAAGTGAAATGGATATTTTAATGGGTGTTTAATACAGTCAAGCAACTGTAAGAAACATTAACTTTCTAAAACTTCTGTATTGGACAGACTGGGTCTGATTATTTTTTTTATTTTTTAAATAAAAATTACTTAATATTATTGTATGTAATTACTTTTCCTATATCCTCCTTGAAGGTCTTCTAACAGTACATGATTCTGCATGTCAAGCAAAACCAGGCACAAAACTATCATAACCTGGACTGGATTAATTTTGTCAAAGAAGATGTGATCATTACCTAAGATTTATATGTTTTTTCTTTTCATCCAAGTGGATTTCAAAGCACTGTTCCAGTCAGTGAGCCCTGCAGACTAATTTCAGGGCTAAGCCTTGAAACCACTCGTATTCCTTATGTTGTTCAGGTAAATGAGAGTTTTTATAACGGACTTTTGATCTGGCACAATCAAACTTAGAATGCTATAGAAGAATCTATAATGGATTTGTAAAGCTTATTATTGAAGACCTTGAACTGCTTACTTAGTAGCAGATAGTTTGCATACACATTAGTGTGTTGGTTTAGTAAGAGCTGCGGGGTAGCCGAGCTGCGTGGCCGGCCGCTTCTCCCCGCCCCCTCCCCTCTGCCTCGGGCCGCAGACAGGGAAGAAGAAAAAAAAAAGGTTTAAAAGTGCCTTTTTGAGCTGAGATAAGGAAGGTTTAATATATATACATATATAAAAGAAAATAACATATAATGGGAACTTTGCAGTTAACAAGAACAATATTAACAGTAAGAAAAAGCAATACAAAAAAAAAACAATACCAGAGAACAACAGCGAGGGACCGAACCTGAGCGAAGTTCAAGGCGAACTGAACTCCAACTGAACCGCCTCCAGCGGAACTGGCCCCTCCCCGGAGCTGGCCCTGGGGCATGACGTCAGCATGGTAGAGAATTACCTGGCTCCACACAAAATTAACCCTGTCCTGGCCAACCCAGGACAATTAGTTATTAGGATGTTTGAAATGTTCATACCTGGTGTCTTCTTTGGGCCTTTGTGGTTCTTGCTGTGCTGCCTCTGTTTCTATCTCTGTGCTGTTAATTCTGCTTCTATCACCAGGTAAATCAGAGACATTTTGAAGGGTCATTAAGCATGCGAATAGTTGCATTAGTACTTCAAAAGGG
The DNA here is from genome assembly GCA_013400335.1 of Eurystomus gularis. Classification (NCBI taxonomy): domain Eukaryota; kingdom Metazoa; phylum Chordata; class Aves; order Coraciiformes; family Coraciidae; genus Eurystomus; species Eurystomus gularis. The sequence goes on along the minus strand of VZZY01011946.1, from coordinate 48,636 downwards.
AATTTTATAAGTTACTTCTCTATATCTGAACTGGACTGAATTGAGATGTGTTATCCTTATGTATATTCTGCAGTCCTAATCTCTGTATCCTCTGCTGTGGAACCCTGTACACGAGGGACGTTGTGGTTTAAAGAAAACTGAAAGATCTTGCTCTTGCTCTAGTTTTCATACTTTCAGTTTAAAACATGAGAACCCTAGGTGTGCTTTCCTGAGGTTTGGGAACTGTTACCCAAGATCATTCCACCTTGAGGACGCTGAAAGATATGCTTTGCTCTGAGGATGTGTATATGGGTAGTATCTCTTGAAAAACTTGAGAAAGTAATCTCTCATTTTTCTTTCTTTTTATTTTGCATTTAAATATTGTGGTGACTTGACACTGAAATCCCCCACAAAAAAACTAAAGCAAAACCCACACACCACCACACGCTTTCTGAGTTATAGCGAGAAGCGTGCGTTGCACACAGTGTAAGCATTCAAACTGTAACTGGTCAGACCTCAATTATTCCTCAAAGGTCAGAAGTTAAAGGCTGTGCTATAGATCAGCTGAAGGAATTTTTCCCTCTATCTGCTATAAGTTATTTTATTTTACTTTCTATCATCTGTTGCTGTTTCTCAGACTCATAGAAAACAAAAAAATAGTAAATTTCTATCTTTTATAAAGGGACACAGTTTCATTTTTTATTCTCTTAGAACTGATTTAACAAAATCTGGTTTACCAAGACTGTATTGGCAGCTGTATTGTTAACAATGGTTTCAGATTTATAGCAGTCCATAGGAAAAGTAGAGACTGGTCATGTTGTGCTGTTCACAGAAAGCAGAGGAAAAGGAAATGTTCTTTACTTGGCTTCAGATGTCACTTTGATGACCAGAAATTGAAGTGCTTGCCCATACCTGCCTCAATGCTAAAAGCTCAGTTCTTAGTAATTTTGGTATTTTACTCTGATTGCAGATACTTTGGGAAAGCTGGAAGTTTGAAAACATCAATATGAAAATATTCACATGGTGGGGGGGGGAGTTTGAGTTTATATAGTTAGATATAGTAGTTTATAATAAACTATTAATAGACATAATGAAAAACAACAGTGCAAGAAGAAATTAACATTTGGAGAGAATTTTTAATAATTCATAAAAAGACTTCATTTTTAATGGATAGGGAGCTGTAACATTCAAGGCTGATTTACCACAGAAATCAAACTGCCTTTTTTTTCCAGACTCTTGTTGGTAGGTTCACAGGCTTTGACAACAGACTGAAACTAGCATTGAGTGAGTGTGTGGAATGCTGTCCTGTTGGGCTGCTGATTTAGCTGGAATTCTAACTATTTACTTGCTACTGGTGTGCAAAAAGATCTCCTTGGAGAGAGGCAGTCTTGTTGATGATATGAGTCAGGTAAATTCACTTCATAATAGTCTATAGAACTGTGGGTTTTTTCCCTCCACAGGGGAAGTGTGCACCTGGAGCTTCACGTAACTGTAAATGCTGTAACACGTGTGTGTGCCCTGTGCAAATTCTGTATTAACCTATTGACTGTAAATCAACATCAAATTGTCACATAACTTGCTTTGAATTTCTGTAACAGCCAACCATGTTTATGATGAGATTTTACTCCGTCAGAAATACTTGGTTATTGATAATCATAATATAATTTCCTAGGGAATATAACATTTCTTACTAACAGGCATGGAACCCGAGATTATACAAAGGCCTGGGAGGCTGATACACCGTTTTTCCTGTATCAGAGGCTACACTCTGCCTTTTATTGGAATATTGATTATTGCCAACAACTGCTGGCCAAGAGTTCATTGTTACCTTTGACAGTACACTAAAAAGATCAAAACTAAAAATGTAAGTCACGGCTGAAAAAACTTTACCTCTAACCCTATTACCAAGGATTAGACTTGTCAAAAGACTAGATGCCTAGCATAGCAAAGGAGAAAATTAAACACTTGGGGAACTGACTTGTTTTGTTTCTTTTTTTACATAGTTACTAAACTAGACGGTGTTTGAAAGAAAGAAGCTCTCAGAAGGATTTTAAACTGAGGAGATTAGTGCCAAGAGTATTTTCACTGCAGCTAGCTACTGCCTGCTGAAAGTAAACCACAGTGCAAGTTGCAGAACAATAATCGTGATACAAAAGTCTGTTTCAGTAACATTTGCTAAAATGTTTATGAATGCTGTGGCCACACCCTTTTTAGTAATGCTTTAGTTCTTAGATGATTCAACGAATTTCAGTGGCTCTGATTATGAAATCAGATACTAACAATGAGTGTGGGACGTGGATCAGAGGAATTGTTTGGTGTGTCACAAGTCACTTTTTTCCTCGCGAGTGCACAACTGGGTATGTAAAGGCCAGAAGCAAGTGTTTTTATCCTCATTTTAGATGATAAATGGATGGGAACTAGATAGGAACTAGATCCACGTCAGAACAGAGATGAGGCTGGTGTCAGCTGAAGACAGAAGCAGGGATTTTTGTCTTAAGTCTTGAGCCATAATGCTGCTTCTTTCAACAGAGTATTTAGTTAGAGATAGTTATTATTGCAGCTTTTGCTATTTTGCAATAACCTGCGTGATAGGACAATCAGCGGGGCACTGTTTTATGCACCAAACAAGTTCTGTGGCACTCCTGCAACAAGTCATATGCTGATGGAGCATGGTGGGAAAGGGAGGGCGGCACAGCAGGAACCACGGGAGAAGGAAGAGGTAGATTTGGGGCAGACATTAAGTGGTGTGTTTTCTTTCCTCTGCAGCACCACACCAAGACCTCTGAAGTGTGAGTTACCATGGCGCAGCCTTTTGCCAGACCCTGCAGGCGCCTGTTTCAGCCCCATAGCACCCCTTAGTGCTACTGCTCCTCTAGAAGTGCATCGCTTAATGTGAACCTGGTTTGCAAGAATGACTCCTTTATAATTCTGATGTAAATCAGGAGAAATTTCATTGCTGTCAGTTACATCATAATTATTTCAAAATAATTAAAAGTGAGAACAGAATTAGACCTGCTTGTCTTCAGCGACGTCTAGGGGATGTACCCATAGAAGTCATTAGTCATCAACAGGAAAGGGAACTGTCTACTCTTTATTGTAGCTTTTGCAAACATGCCAAGGTGTGATTGAGGCATTAGGAAGGAAACCACCATCTCTTTACAGAGTAGTTGGACAATGCTCAGCTCCTGAGGTTGGAGTGAGAATAATAGTTACAGTGAATCAGGAAAGCAGGGCAGGATTCTTATTTCTAAACTTTACCCTCTTTGCTTAGACTGCCTTCAGACCTGAGAAATGCAGGTACACTTATTTGACTATTCCTGCTCTTATCCTTAAATTGGCTTGTTAAAAACAAACTTTTTTTTTTTAAGTTTTAAGTGTCAAATCACTGTATTATAAAGATAATGTTTTGGACTAAAGTAATAATACATTTAACACTTGCATTCTATATTTTTCATACTAAAGAAAATGTCATGTTCAATAAGATTTAAAAATGCTGAACAAACAACAATTGCAAGTTGTTCTATACTTTATCATCTTAAAAAAAACGAATTAGAAATTAGTAATTACTAAAAAATGTTAAGTCTCTCTGGGCAAAATTTTTAGTTGATGTGGTTGAGCAGATTCCAGTATGTTATATAATTATAGATTTTACATGGAGTAATTCTTCATTCCCTAGGTACCTAAGTAGATGGAAGTTTTGAGGACACATAAAATAGACTAAAAGTTAAAGGTCTTTAAACAGAGCATCTCTTCCCATTTCCTGTAATGAATGCCAAATTAAGCTTTAAAACAGTCTAAGCTTGTCACTTTTCATAAGTGTGGCAGGTCTGAATAAAAAATGGACAGGCACTGCCTGTTGCAGCTCTGCTTTTGTAACAGGCACCACTGCAGTGGCACGACCAAATCAGGGCGTGGGACAGCTGTTTTCTAGTTTTCTTGGCAGCAGCTGTGATGAAGGCTCAATGTTTCAGGAAACCATCAGAAATTAACCTGAGCAGCCTCAAAGATTTCTCCGTTCTGCTAATTATGCCAATACTGTTGGAAGCCCAGGGTTTGCCCATAACTGTGCTGATTAAAACATAAATTCCTGTGTAGCTAACTTTACTATGGGGCTTGAAAAGTGCCAGGTCCCCATCTACCTGTCTGATTTATGTGAATTGCTGCTTTTGAAGCAGAAAAAAAGTAGTTGTAAAACTACTATGACATCTTGACGGCTGTTTTCCAGTTGAATTGTCACTAGTTTAAAAAGAAGTATCAGCTTATGAACCAGTTTCTCTAAATGTGATTTTATTTTTCACCTTTGATTCCAGAGTATTTTCACACTCTGTAAAGTGGAGTTCAGAAATTACTTTAGTATCCGCAACTGACAAATGGAATTTAAAACATTTACTTGAAACAAGGACTGATGTCCACACGTCTATGTCTATACCACATTTCTAGCCTTTGCAAATTGAAACCACTGAAAGATTAAATCGCTGCAAAAATGTTAGGTTTGAAATGGAAAACCATAATTGATAATTGTTAGTATTTTCTATTATATTGAACAAAAGCCTATAGACTTCGGTCACAGAAAATGGCACAGGCATGGCACAAACAACAGAAAAATAGTTCCTCATCTAAAAAGCTCATAATCTACTTGCATCCATCTTCACAGCCCTGTTTTTCTTTTCTAGGGCTTCCTAGTGCATTTCCATACTTCCTTCCTCCAAAACAGACATGCCACTCCATCTGTAAATTACTTGTCGCTGCTTTCCCCAGACTGTTGAACTAATGGGACCTACCCCTGGTCACTTGCTGTTAATCTCGTTTGAGATTCCAGGGTGGAACTGGTGCCATTTGCCTTTTTTTTTGGTCGGTCTTCCTCCCTAGCTGTTTTTACAGCAAGGCGGCGGTGGGAGCCGAGCTTCCCGGGCGGCACACGCCGGCGGCACGGCCGCGGGAAGCGGGAAGCGGGAAGCGAGCCGCTGCCCCTTCCGCGGGGGAAGGCCGCGG
>VZZY01011946.1:0-38784 GCA_013400335.1 Eurystomus gularis | reverse complement strand
TTTTTTTTTTTTTTTTTTTTTTTGACATGGCAATCAACTGACAAAGCTCACAAACATTCCCTATTTCTTCCTACATTGCTAAAGTTTCTGAGTTGAAATCACTAAAAGACTCAAAACTCCCAATAATTTTGCAGATTGGACAGCTCTTCTTTATTGCGGTGATGTACAGTATTATGTAATTTGCTAATAAGCAGTATAGACTAAACTAGCAGTTTGACCTTTTTTCATAACTCCTATTTTTCACGGCAATAACCGGCTCAGGAAAAATCTGTGTTTGTGTTTTGGGAATAAAATACACTTGTGTAGACTATCTGTATAAAACTTACCTACATTTCTTTAGAGGACAGAAGGTGGCAAGGACAGGAATAAAAACCCTTTCAGAAACACATATTTTGAAAGGTCCTTCAAAACCTCATTCTTTAGTGGATCAGGTGCATTTTTAAAGACTTCAAGAAGGTAAATGATGTGTCCATTGAGGTCAAAACTTACTTGAAATCACCACAGTGTGTGTGAAACAAAGTTTATGGTATCGTAGGCTTGGACTGAAGTGATTCTGCAATGTGAAATTTCGCAGCACTGCCTGCTACTTCGAGTTGTAGTCAGGAGAAATATTCTTCAAGAGTGTCTTGAGTTTTCACTCCGATTTTACTGAAGTATGCTTTAGTGGGATAACGGTGTTCGGCAACTGCAGTTCCTGAAAACCTCAGAAAAACGATTTGGATAAAAGATCGGTTTTGATATTTGTTGTAGTGCAGTTAAATAGTGAAGTTTGTTTTAAAGTTTAAATTCGCCTTTCAAGAAGCTATTTGCTGAAGGCGGTTGCTGGTTAGGAGCTGAGCGCTATCAAGATATGAAATACTATGTGCTTGCTGACTTGGTGTGTGGAAATGCGACTCTTCAGAGAGCAGCGCAAGAGCAAATGTGTTTGTTCACTGGAAATTACAGACTTGTGCAGCCAGTAAGGAAATGGAAAATGGCTGTGTAAAATTAAAGATACTATGATGAATTCTTGCTAATTAGTAACCTATTGTTTAGGTTTTGTGAGGATAAAGACTTCAGTTTGGGGGAACAACAGTGTGTAACACTTCTAATTTATTTTTTTTCTTTGCAGTAGATGCATATTACTGTAGTGATGCTACTGTCTCCTTCATGAGAAGGAAAAATAGTTTCTGCATTGAGCAGTCTTAGGGTTCAGTGAAGTATTTTTCATAGTTCTCTTATCAACCAAGTATAACAAGATACTATTTCAACAATGCAAAGTATTTTGTTGAAGGTAAGGGGCTGTGAGAACATGTTTTGTGAGAAGATGTTGGTTGTTTTTACTTTAACTGTAGTGAACAGCTGTTGAATGCTGCATTGTTTTTTAACTACCGCTACTGTGAATATCTTACTTGTCTAGAGATACGACTAGGGGGAGGAAGGAAAGGCAAAAAATATTTTTTTTTTTAAGCCTGAGGATCAAAGTGTATCTACACTTTGTAACACAAGCAAAAAAAAAAAACCCAAAACCCAAACCAAAACCTTAAAACAAGAGATAAAATGGGCTTGTGTAGGGAATTGTGATTTTATAAAGATTGGCTAATACTTTCCCCATTCTGCTAGATATAAATCACAGGCTAGCTTGAGCCTGTGGACTGTTGTGGCTTCAAAATTTTTCTTGAATCTTCTCATTTTTTTCTGTTCAAATCATCCTATAATGCTGTTGTGTGCAGGTGTTTGGAGCCTTGAGTGCTGTGCTATACTAGTCCTTTACCCCTCCTTTATTTTTGTCCATTTAAGGGCAATTGCAGAACTTCCAGAATTAGATCTAAGTATAAATTAATAAAATACACTTAAATATAACACACTTCTCAGTTCTTGAGCCAGTGGCTTATCACCACTAGGCTTTTCTCTGCCATGATGGGGTGTAAGAATCGAAGGCACATGGACTGATAGTGTATCAGATAATCAAAGTTAATTATTTTAAAGGAAGCACAACAATGAGTCTTGTTGTGGAGAAGACTTAGGAGAATTTTGGGGTGCATGCATCCTTTTGGGTACTCTAGTATTAAACAATCTATACTCTGTCATAGAAAACTAAGTATGCGAAATTTCTGGCATCTCTTCAAAACCACAAGGGATGTTTCCTCAAGGCTGTTCCCTCAGGAAGATAGTGACAGTGTTAAACATAGCAGCTACAAATAAAGTCTTTGACATTGTTTTCCTATGTTTTTGTTCTGGAATTGTCTTTTGCCCACTTCTTCCTGTTACAGCACAGCACAATCTCTAGGACAGCACCTAATTAAAGTGCATGTTCCTCATGTGGAACAGTCAAGGTTCAGTGTACAAACAGAGGATGAGGAACAGAATATATCTGAAGCAGTGTCTTAAATTAACATTCCTTGATGTTCCTTGGCATCTGGCCTCAATTTAAGAGGGAAGATGATAGATTTATTTTCCTCCTTCAAGTTTCATCACGTATAGTGCCTATGCCATAAAGTTCAAGTCCAAACAAGAGTGCATGGTGATATAGAAAGAGGCACCTGTGAATAGTATGGGTTTTTTTTCTGAGCATTGTTCCTTTGCTTCTTAAATTGCATTTAATTTTCTAAGACGTTGTTATTACCTGGGGCTGATTTCCGGTGACAGTGTTAGTGTTCTGGTTGAGTAAATCCTAAACTAGTATATTCCAAAGTTTACTTTGCTAGTTTTAGCTTTAATTTTTTTGTGGTTCACTTTGAATATAAACAAGATTTTCATATTGCTTAGGCAAGCCTTACAATAACTTTTCGCATCAGAACAGTTCAGTTTTATTTTAGACCTACTGAAGCAGTTTGTTTTCACTAGAAATACTTCCGCAAAATATTCTTAAGCTTGATAAAAGATATCCCCTTCTACATCTTAAAATAGAGAAGTTTCTGTTTTAAAAATAGTTGTGTATTCTGAAGAAAGAGTCTAAGAGCAGTCTGTGGCACAACGAGTCAGGATAGAATTTGTAGGCAGATCATTTTTCATTGAAGTAACTTTCAAGTGAGAGGAGAAGTGGTAATATTTGGTATCCATGGCTTTGGCAGGTGTAGAGGGATAACACTTTTCCATTTGTCATTTAGAAACTAAAAAACTTCTGGTATTTTGACAAGGCCATAAAACTTGTCAGTAATGTGGGGATCAGCTGTTTAATTACCTGTTGCTCCCGGTAAAGAGGCCTGTGTAGGCCTGTTGTCAGGAACAGGATGACACAAGAGTATCCCTGATGGTTCTCCAGAAGCTTGTCTGACTCACCGCTGTCCAGCCTCTGAAGTGGGAATGAGAAGTGCTGCTGGATGGCAGCACTGGATGCACACTTAGTCTTGAAACTTTAACAGTCTCCTCCATCTCAAAAGGCAGTGAGGAAAGAAGGAGCATGACTTAAAAGAAACTGGCTGATGTTGACAAAAGTCATTCAGGACGCCCAGAGTTTATGCTACAGCAGACAGGGATTACATGGTGGTATCCGTGGAGCGTTGTTCATTCTGTGCTGTGGGCGGAAAGTTAGAGGGGTGCTTTGCACTGCCTGCTCCCACCTTGAGGAGTTGGGCTCTTGGCTGCTGCGGTGCCAGGGACAGGAGAGGGCCATGCAGGCACGGGGGGGTTTCCCGTCGGTGGCAGCTGAGGTACGCTGTTTGTCCACCATTGTATCAGCTGGCTCTTATGCCTCTCTCCTTCACATGTGTAAGTGAAGAACACATTTGTTTAGGTAGTGGGTGACTCGGCAGATCCCTTTTATTATTGGAAACTGAGACTGTGTGTCTTGAAAGAATATAACTCTTGATATCAAAACAGCCTGCTGTCCTATCAGGTGTGTAGGTATCTTTCTGAAGGTGTGGTGCGTGAGCTCTTGCTATCAGAATGAATAAATGCTGACCTCTTTTTGCCCTCCTTTTATGTTACAGAAAACACCAGCAGCTGACTTTTCTAAGATCCTGAGGTTGTCAAGGGGAAGGAGTACAATCTGTTACTGACATTTGCAGATACTAGACTGGGAATGTGAGGGAATTGAGAAGTTTGACAAGATGTATTCCTCTCTGTATTACTTTGTATGGTTTTCTTTGTGGAACATGTGAGAACATAAATTGGGTTTATGCCTTATTTAATTGATTTTCTGTTAGATATATGTCAACCTTTATAAGAAATTGTTCACAGAAAAGTCTGTAACATAGTAACTTTTATCACTTCTTCTGTCCTCTGCCTTTTCTCGGGTTCCAGTCTGGAAGTCTCAATGCAGAGATACGTATGGAGAGGGCAGTGCTAAAATGTTTTGGTTTTTTTTAAAGTCATACATTGAACACTTTGTACTGTGGTAGTACCAGTTCAGAAGTGAACAGTAGAAGTTTTTTGTTGGGTTTTTTTTCTGGAATGGCAACCTTGTGGTTTTGTAATTTGAATCTTTCACCTTCCAGCTTTGAGGATTAATGGACTGCTTTTAACCTTCCCTTGAACCTTGAATCTTACTAATACAAGTAACTGTAACAGGAGGCAAAATTGTTGGCATAACTTGCACCATCATTGAAGCATCTGGACTTTCCCAATGTAGGTTAGAAATTCATTAACAAAATAAAAGTTTTTATTTGTCCTGTCAGGAAGTTGCTTCCTGAAATAGGGGAGCTTTGCAGAAGATGTTTAAGTGTGGATTCTTGCATTGTTGCTTTAAAATATATGTAAGAACAACTCCCCTCTTCCTGCACTCTTGTAGACTAGAGAGAGAAGTAATTTAATTTTAAACACCTGCTGCTGCTGAGCCACTTTTGAATTATTAGGTTTTGGGGTGGGTTTGGTAGTTTGTTTCTTGCTATGGGTTTGTTGTTTCTTCTTGTTGGGGTTTTTCTTCTTCTGCTTTTTTTTTTTTTTTTTTTACTTCTGATTTTTTCAAAGTGATCCAGCTTCAGAATCAGGAGTAAACTTGAGGTCAGGCAGTGATCCAAAAAGAGGTCAGATGGCTGACAGTCTCTGTTCCAGCCCTCACAGAGGTGAGGCTTTTGTTGTGCTCCCTTTCAGAATAGTTTTCCAGATCTTTAAAACAAGATTTCAAGAAAACATTTACTCAGAAGCAGGCTGTGCAGAATTTTTGTTTCTCTCTATTATGAGGGAGGTAAAAAAAAAAAATATTCAAAATTCAGGACCTGTTCTTTTATGTCCGTTCTGTTTTCCCTAGAATGACAGTGCTGCATGCTCAGTTCACAGTAAAGGGCAGGCATTAATTCCAGTCTGGATAACGTTTGTTTGCTGATTTTAGAATCATAGGATTTTGGAACTTGTGTCTGATAAACATGCTTGTTAGGGCTGTCTGTCTACTCCTGCATGGACAGAATTTTGAAGCAAATAATGAGCATTTCTTCAAAGTACTTTGAAGATTGGCCTAATCTGCCTACCACTGATGGGACACAGGTGTGGTGCACAACTTTTCATGCTGTCCGTGACTGTCAGGTCAGGTTTTTGGCCCAGGTTTCACACAGGTTAAACCAGCTTTTTAATGGTTCTTTATACCTTCTTACAAAAAGCAAGGGATTATTATTTTGACAAGTTCAGCCTATTTTCTGGTTATGCTGCAGAATCACAGAATGGTAGGGGTTGGAACGGAACTCTGGAGATCATTTAATCCAGTCCCCCTGCTAAAGCAGGTTCACCCCAACCAGGTTGCACAGAATCACGTTCAGGTGGGTTTTTAATCTCTCCCAAGAAGGAGACTCCGCAACCTCTCTGGGCAGCCTGGGCCAGGCTCTGGCACCCTCACAGGAGAGAAGCTTTCCTTATATTTAGGTGGAACTTCCTGTGTTCCAGTTTGTGTCTGTTGCCCCTTGTCCTATCACTGGACACAACTGCAAAGAGACTGGCCCCATCCTCTTGACAACTGCCCTTTAGATATTTATAAACATTGTTTATAAATGTTCTAGTATATATTAATATACAGTTGAACCTGTTCTCTGTTAATCAGTCAGGTCTTCGTGCTGATCATAATAGAAACCAGATGTCAAATGAAGTCAAATAAGATTACTTTGGTGGCTAAAAATACGTATTTTTTTTTCCTATCCCTTTTAAAAGAAGGGGGGGGTGCACTATAGGTATAAGAAGTTCCATGTTGACATTGTAGGTCCTGTTCCCAAAAAGTAAGTGTTTCATGGTGAAATTAACTTGCCTTATCTTGAGAATTCATTTGTTCTTACCACCCGAGTTGTTGACTTGAAGGACCCTTGGCCATTTGGATCTTTTAGAAGTGCTGTAATTTGGGAATTGCTGTTCCCAGCATTTGAATATGTCTGTGCTGGTTTTGAGAGTGACTTCAGCCATGAAGAAATCATTTTCTGCAAATAAGCAAAGTATGATCTTGAGTTATTAAATTATGGATCTTGAGTTATTAAAATATGCTAAAAAGCTTCTGGAAATCTTTACGTATCAGAAATGGGAATGATCTCGCCAATGTTGTGTGGATCAGTCCATGGCAACACTCCTGTGACTGCTGCTCTGAATTAACATAACTGACACTACGCATAGCCCTGGAAACAGGCTCGCTGACATTAACTCTTCTGGCATGTGTTCAGAAAAGTGAACAAAAGACAATCAGTGTTGAGTTTGGCATCACTAGTGAGTCCACAAAACTGCCAAATCCTTCTCAATGTATTAATCCAATTAATCCCATTGATTTAAGGGAGTAAAACATACTGTGTTTGGTCTTAAAAGTTCTTGTCTTTAAAGTTTTGATATTCTAGGGAATTACTAAACACATTCCTCACTTAGAGTGCATTTTTCATGTTTTCTGATGTTGTTGTTCCTTTGTAGAAAAAAAATGAATTGTGAAAGCTCAGCACTTACTACGAGTAGCCGTGCTATAGTAAACCAATGTGCCAGAGGAGGAATGAGAGAAGAAAAAGTTTGGTAAGCTTTACTTCTAATTTTCTAAGAAGTTAGTAGACAGCAATATTGGGAGATGTAGTTTTAAAATTAAGTAAAAGATTTGTTTAAATGTTTGCATTAATTTTGCATTTGAAAACAGAGAAGGAAAAGGGAAATAATTTTTTTTTATTTTGGTTTTGAGTTTTTAGCAGATGACTATGGGACAGAGTGTCCTGAGGGATGGGCAATGGAAAAACTGCTCACTTCAACAGTGCACCAGTTGTACTCATGGAACCTTTCACACAGGGCAAATGTCTTAATCTCCCAATGCTGTTGCTATGCTTGTGCGATGCTGTTACTAGCGCCCTTCAGTATTGTGCAGGCTTGTGGTCTCCCACAATTTGTGCCCTGGCAGACATTACAAAGCTGGTAGTTTCTACTTTTTATTTAAAAAATGTACTCTGTATGGGAGGAAAAAAAAATTATGCTATTCAATGGTAGATATGGACAAATGCTTACAATTTCAGACAATTATTTTGTGAAAACTGCCACTGACCAGGAAATTTTTATCACTTTCTTTGGTGCTTTCATGAAGGGAACAGTTTTGAGAAGTCATTGAGACTATTTCAGCTGTGTTAATGAGAGCCTTTTACTGAGAGCCTACTGATTTTTACTTGCTGTAGTTCACTAGGGTTTAGGAGAGGTTTGTGACATTGTTTATCTGTTATGTAAAAACAACCGAACAAAGTCATGACAGAAAGCATGGCACCCCTGTGGACAAAAAGCTAACTTACATTGGTGTTGTAGTCTGAGAAATACTCTTGAAAAGCTCTAGAATTAAAGAAATATTAGAAATGAATGTTAAACTTCCTGCTGGATGCTTGTCAGGAAATAATCTTCTTGGTTTTGGCTTTCTGTAGGATTAAATTAACAGCATAATAGTACCTGGAAAGTAGTTTCTTCTTGAACCAGAGAATCACAGTGTTTCCCACTATTCGACTACTATTCCTGGAACTTTCTCAAAGCTAGAAACAAAATCTTTGGATTAAAGGGTTGGATGAGGGAGACTTGTGAGCTTCCCTCCTGCAGGGTTGCTGAGGGAACTGGGGCTCTTTAGTCTGGAGAAGAGGAGACTGAGAGGAGACCTTATTGCTCCCTACAACTACCTAAAAGCGAGGCTGGTGTTGGTCTCTTCTCCCAAATTACTAATGATAGAATGAGAGGAAATGGCCTCAAGTTGCATCAGGGGAGGTTTAGATGAGATATTAGGAAGAAATTCTTTCCTGAGGGAGTGGTTGGGCACTGGAACACACTGCTCAGGGAGGTGGTGGAGTCACCATCCCTGGAGGTGTTTAAAAAACGAGTAGATGTGGCACTTGAGGCGATGGTCTAGTGGCTAGAGAGATGTTAGGATGAAGGCTGGACTTGATGATCCTGGTGGTCCTTCCCAACCATTATGGTTCTATGATTCCCAAATCTAGTGATTGGTGGGGAATTGTATACACAATTTCTCTGACATACATTCAGTCATACTTGCTAATACCTTTAATTGTTGCCTTCCTGCAATTCTTCATTGAATTAGTCAGAGGTTAGAGCAAAGATTGTTCTCTTCTTCAGGAGTTAAATCCATCTTTTTATTGAATATCCTGGGATGCTTAGGAGTTCTCATTAGGAGATAAAACAGATTCCTTTTCTTCAGACATGGTAAGATTACTTTGGGATTTGAGGTTAAATAAATATCCACAATTCCAAATGCTCATCTGCAGGAGCAGGCGTACTCTCAAAGTCCCTCTCTTTACCTCTGTCTGTGCTAGGCCAAGTTATTCAATGTGTCATGGAGATGGAGAGAATTGTTTCACATTGTAGGATTAGTTTAATGCAGTTTACATCATACTCGGAAATAGAGATTTCTATACCCACTAGAGTATTGACACTGTCTGGTTGTGTAGTCCCCACTGTATATGTGGATGTATGCTTGATAAATATTTTAACTCAGTATAATAAATGTGAAATGAAAATTTTAAATTAGAATCTCACCTTGTAGACTTTGTTGGCTATGAGTAAATATTTGACAGCTTCTGAGAGTGCTAGTCAAGGACAGTAGAAACTTGGACTGACTTGTCTTAACGCGGAGGCGTTTATTATTGAAAGATAAATCAATGAACACTTCAGTGGTTAAGGATATATTGAGATTTAACTCCTTTGTGGGCAGAGAATGATATATGCTGTCACAGGTTTTGTGATATCCTTTTATATTTAAATGCCATGTATTGGGCTACCGAAGTGGTAAAAAGATCCAGTTTATCTCTTAGTGTAAACTGTGGGGCCTGTGCTGAATTATGAGTTAAAGATATTGAACCGAACTTTAGATGTGCTTCATATCTTCTTAAGTGTGTTTCAATCTGTATATCAGCTAACAATATCCCTTCTGCTAGCTTCTTATTTGGCAAACCAAAATCTTGTTAAAAAGGGCATCCTGTTTGGAAGTTGAGTTGGGTTTTTGTCTGAGGAGCTGAATAGCAGGCTGGTGCATGTCTGGGGGAAGAATGCGAGATGTGAGTTCTTTACTCCCTGTGACTCAGCTCTGACCTGGTGGGTGCAGTGAAGGGTGACAATTTAATTTAGATCTATGGGGAATATATTTGAAGTTTTCTAGAATGTTTTTATTTCTTGGTATTGTGAGGCTTTGTGAGCAGTGGAGTTGAATAAATATTTTTCTTGGTCTAATAAGGTGCAATGTTGTACTACAATGCTGCATCAAGCATGTATTATTGTTTTTTCATTGTCTGGTTCTTGAAACATATTTATGTTCTGATGGCTTCTCAGTTTTATTTTCATGAAAATGGGACTTTTAGCAACTACGGGTGTTAGTCATAGCAAGATTAGGAATGTGTACTATTGAAAGTATGCAGTAACTGTAAATTATTCAGTCAAGGTAAAAGTCTCCACAGAGCCAAAGCGCTGAGCAAGACATTATCTAGCATTTAAACATCACTTATGATGCATGTAAAAGGCTTTAATGTTGCATAAAGCCTTATGGTCAGGCCCCCTAGAAACAGAGGGGAGAGTAAATAGTTGACTGATGGTGATTTTTACTCACAGTCAGAAAACTAAGTTCTTTTTTTTCCTTACATCAATAAATACTTAAATATAAGTACTTAACATACTTAATATAATTACTTAAAGGGTGGATGTCAGGAAGATGGGGCAAGTCTTTTTTCTGTGGTGCCCAGTGGCAGAACAAGAGGGAATGGAAATAAACTTGAGCTCGGGAAGTTCTATCTAAACATGAGGAGGAACTTCTTTACTTTGAGGGTGGAACAGGCTGCCCAGAGAGGTGGTGGAGTCTCTGTCTCTGGAGACATTCAAAACCCACCTGAATACCTTCCTGTGTAATCTGCTCTCAGTGGCCCTGCTCTGGCAGGAGGGTTGGACTAGATGATCTCCAGAGGTCCCTTCCAACCCTACCATTCTATGATTCTGTAATTATTACTAAAATGTGAACAGGTAGATGCACTTAATATCAAGGACATCAATATCATACAACAAACTTTTGGTGGAATTATCCACACCACGTTAGTATATTGTGAAGTTTTCTCGAGTGCTGTAACTAACTTTGCATGCATTGTGTAAGCGTAGTTGTGTACTTTGCTCAGTAAAAACATGGTGCATTTGTTCAGGTGGTAAGTGCACATTGTTTTGTCTTGTCCCATTCCTTAAAGTTGGGATCTTTTATATGTTTAGACTTTGTGTATTGAAGTGCTGGGGCCTGAGTTGTGGGCCCCAAGTTGGAGTTGACCTGTGAGTGAGTCACAGCCTAGCAGAATGTTTTGTTTTTCCTATTGGCTTCATGTTGCAGAGGCAGAACCTGGCCCACCTGTGTCTCTGTGGCTCTGCCCTCACCCAGCTGCTCATGGCTGGGGTGGTGGGTGAGGCCAGGGCTACTTTAACCAGAAGCTGATCAGCTGGAAGAGCTTCCTGTTTGGTGTGGCTTCTGTTGGGGCTGGTTGCACCTTGCTGAGCTCTCTCAGTGGTGTCCTTCCATGTGAAGGGCCCCTGAGGAGCCATCTGTGTCCGTTGTGTCCAGCAGGTGATGCTGGCACCACAGTGGGCAGTGGAGGAGCTGGGCCCACAGGAACCTACGTCAGGACTGTCTGCAAGAAGACTTGTGAGGGGCTGTTGCTGAGTTCAGTGTTGGCCTGTGTGATCAGGGAACTGCTGGCGGTATGGGATGATGATGGCTGAACCGGCACAACATGTATAAAACAGAAGTGATCTTTTAAGGAGTGCCAGTGAGTATTTTATTTTCATAAATTACCTACTGCATACTATCCTTTTTAAAATAAAGCTGCCATAAATACTTCTGGCTTTATATATTTGGGCTTGATTAGAGGATAAATTATAAAATGGAAATAAAGAATAGTTCACTAAATACTTTCTCTCCTTTTATAGAGAATGATAGTGTAACTTTATAGAAGACAAAGTGTACTATCAGTAGTAACTAGTTAGAGTTTTGAAGTTCGTGGAAAGGAGTGCAAGTGGGAAGAACCCCTCATCTCCCAAGAATGCTAGTGGCTATTGGGAATTCTATGGTTTAACCTCTTTATTATGAAGAAAACATCTGAAACTTTATCTGCTTTCTTCCCCTAGAGCTAATACCAGAAAAGAATATCATCTGATAAGATATGAAAAAGCTTCTGAGAAAAAAAAATTGAAAATACAATAAATTTAGTTACTATCGGAAGTTTGAATTTTGGAACTATCTGCCCTGTTCCCAGTTACGTTGTATAGCTGCTTACAGATTCTGCAATTCCATTTTATCAGTATTTTGTTTCTGCATAGTTTGATACCTCTAGAAGATTAAGTTAATTGAGTTCTCAAACTTGCAATGTGTCACTCGCTTCTGTTGCTTTTTATGCCCCTTAATACATAATAAAGATCACAGCAGCAAAAAAGTGCTGGTAGTAGTGGCAGCGTGACTGCTGTAAGTAGTCTGATAACTGGAGGTACCACAGCAGAGTTCGTGTGAACCAAATTAAGCTGTTCTTGGTAAGCAGAAATGCTGAGAAATTGAGCTGGTATTATTTGATGTTATGACCGTTCACTCTCTGAGCCAGGATGGAAAGTGCTTGAACGAATAAAGGCTTGAGAGCCTTGATGTTCTAGAAGCTACCGATTTGGCAGATTCTCTGGTTTTTACTGCTGAAAATTGCAAGGAAGGAACTAAAGATAAGGAAGCCTGTGGGGACTCTGTGAATTCATCTACACTTACTATGAAAGTAGCAGACTGGCACATTGTTTTTCAAAACACGTGCAGGGGCGTTGGAAATTTTCCAGGTTTTGTTGTAGTATGTAGGTTTATAACGTGCTTCACCTAGGCTGGTGAAATCTTGCTAGTCACTTCTTTATGTTTTTACATAGGATTAAGTTAGGAAGTATTTCAGCTTTTTAAAACTAGTAATTCAGTTTTGGGGGTTTGGATCTCTTCTGTGACAGTTTGTGGTGCCTTGGCTTTCCATGTCTGTCTCCAAGTACTCTGTCATGTTGCTTATTGAGTATGCAAAACTCTTCTATTTCTGTAACAGTCATCATCACTTTTAGAGCAAATTTCTCTGAAAACTGCCCGTCATGAGGCTCTGCTGTGGAATGAGTGATTATTTATCCTACACAACTTTGCAGTAGGAGCAATTTAAGGTTTATTAACACTATTATGGTAAATCACAAGATTAAGCTGTATGATTTTTAACAATACCTGATCATCAGCCAATTATCAAAGTGATTTAATAAAAATTACTATGGTCACCACAGCAATTAAATAAAAGATTTGAATATGCAGAGTTCACCCGACACTTGTAACAATTTCCTAGATCAATCACAAATGCGCACACACGTGGACACACAGATATAGAGAATTTTTTTCTCCTTGCAAGTTGTAATTAATCAAATAATCTTTGAAACCACACAATCTAATTGTAGTGAATTACTCTTCTCCTTTGTCAGCATTTGTCAGCAATCTTTGAACCCTTCTTCTTTGTTAGCATCTCTCAGCGGACAATCTTGGAAACCCTCACAAAATGTATTCTTTGAAAGCTTCCTGAAATGTGCTCTTGGAAATACTTGCAAAATCTATGCTGAGAGGTGTTCCAGCTCAGGAGGAGATACTGGGTCACAGCAGGCTGTGAGCTCTGAAGGTCTTACTTAGGATCACTGTTCATAGGATCGCAAGATGATTGACTGTGGTCAGTATTGTTTTCGTTTGGCCACAATTCTTGTCAGGTATTTCTGGCTCCTTCCAAAGTGAGCTCTGATCCAGGCAGCCGAAGTTGCCCAAATAACAGGAGTTTCAGGTACAGTTTTAGGGAGTGCCTGGTAGTCCTAGCTCACCGCCAGGCAGCAGGAGTTTCAGGTATGGTTGGGAAGTGCCTGGTCATGCCAACTCACTGCACTTGTAGCCAAGACAAGAATACAATGTTGGCTGGTTCTGATGTGGCACCATGGCCCAGGTGGTTTGCAGAGCCTCTGAAGAAATAAATCTATACCTTTTAAAACTAACCAAACAGGCATTGTTATATGTAGACTCCAGTGCATTCTGACTGTATTTATGGCTTGACTTAAACTGAGTTCTGGGGACAGAAATGTCTTTAAATCATTTTTGTTTGTTCTTTGTCTTCTGCTGTAACAGCTAGGTTAGTTTTGTTTTGGTTTCCATTTCCAATCTGAGATGGAAGTATCTGTGTAATCTGTAAAGTCATGTGGGTACTGGTGCTAATCTTGGCTGCGAGAGCAGTGGCGTGCAAATGACAATCTTAAGTATTTTATATGAAAACTTTAATTTGGAATCTCTGGTTTGTGTTTCATTGGGGGCTGGAATGACAGTCATGTGTCTGTACTAAACTTCAATAGAAGAATAACTCACTTTCTGTTAACTACTGTAGAGAAGATGAGAATTTGTAACTATGACATTTGGTGACTTTTGGGGGAAGTGGAGCTATTAGGATCTTAGTCCTAGCACTGTCTGGTGTGATGCATGGCACTGCTCATTGTGCAGCTGGGGCTCTGCAGCCTTTCTGGTGAGACTGCGTCAGCCATCAGCCCTGCGTGTTTCTTTGTCCTCGTGCCTAAAACACGGTCTCTACAGGAAGATGCCTCAATGTTCCCACAAAGTTGAAGAGTCTTGCTCACTATTGACATAACAGTCCTTCCTCAGCATTGTCAATAGGAGGGCTAGATACCATTACAAGACATTGCACTGCTCCTACTAAAAGGGGTATTCTAGATAAGGAACGCAGAGGTAAAAATTACTGTCTTTCATGGGGCTGTCCTCGGGATTCTAGAAGCTTATCCTGTAAATTCAATGTGGTTGAGAGTTTGAGGCAGGAAATAAGTACAATATGGAAACCTAGAGATTCAGGGCTATATGGACTACATACTTGCTCTTGCAGATCTGGCTTCTGCTATCTTTAAAACTAGTCCAGCTCTAAATAGAGGAATGTTGAATGGAGCAGAGCATTTATGGTTTGTTCCCAAGCATGTATTATTTACATAAGTATTCATTCCTTTAGTCAAGTATGTGCTGTTACCTCTGATAAGAAAACCATAAGTATTTGCCAGAAACAAATGTTAAGGAGTAAGAAGCTGTGTACTGTTCTGTGTTCCAGAAAGAAATGTACTTTGGGTGGTTTTCACCTCCTATTTAAATGGTCCAAGTCATTATTAACTTCTCCTGAGTCTGCTATTTAAAAAGGAAAAAAAAAAGAACAACGACGGTCTTCTGTCTCTGATTTTTAAGTAAGTCACCCAAGCTTCCACCAAGGATTTACTTTTCTCTTCTGGTAGATCTTCAAAGTGGTGTGGCTATACAGAACATGGCTTCCACGTATGAATCAGCCCACGAATGATATAGGACTACTTTAAAGACATTTTTCTTGGAATCAAACACCTCCTGTCAGTTCTTAAGTATTGTATACAATATGTCACAAAAAAGTTAAAATTGGTACGGTGAAGATACCCAGTTGGTTTAATATTATGAACACTGTGTAGTTCTGTTGACTTCACTGGGACTAATTCACCGTAAAATTAACTTGTGAATAAGTTATTACAACAAGAGCAAAACTTAAAAGCTTTTCCACTGAAAAAATGACTAGACTGCTGAAGGTGCTAACTAATTTTGTTAGCCTGCTTCTAACAATATGTTTTCTTTTGGAGGCTGGCCTTGTTTTATGTCACAAATGGAAAAAAAAAGAAACAGGAAAGTGAGGGGAAAAGGCATAAAAATACCACGTGGCAAAAAGTCTAGAAATTCAGATGAGCATTTAAAACAAACAAACAAGTATGCAGGGTGGAAGGTGGGGAAAAGAAGGTAGGTGGAGGAGGGAAAGCCTCATGCTGCCCTAAAAGTTTGTTAGTTGCACTCTCACACTTTCCATAAAATGGATTATGTGCCTGTAAATATTTATGTAGTGTATCTATTGCGATGCTGTCCGTGCAGCCCACAGTGGTTGGGCTTACTGTGGCTGAGCGTGGATCTCAGTTGTGAAACGCTTTCTTTTTTTTGTAATTCTAGGTTCTTAACAGCTGTTTGTGAGCTAAACCTGTTTTTAGTCATTCACTTATTTAGGACCCACTAGGCTTCCGTTACACAGCTAGCTTTTAATGGGATTTTATTTATTAAGGAAAAATGGTTCTACAGTGAAGTTCTGCCCAGTGTCTAGATACCAGGTCACATAGGTGTTATGGTAATGTCTTTTGATTATTATCTAAGCTTTAAAATTTGGAAACTCTTCAGTATAGCAAAAGTAGATATTCTGGTGTATTGTGCAAACTGTATTTGAAGTGTTTGCACTTTTGGTTTGTTTCATTTTTTAAATAATCTTCTATTTAAAAAACAAATAGAAGTTACAGGGTCAGCTGAGCAATGCTTGAACTGAAGTGCCCATGACTGCAAGGTGAGTAAAAGTAAATTAGGAGAGCAGTGGTGAGCAGCTGAAAATCTGCATTTTCATGATGAGGTAGTATGTAGATACCACATGGTAGATACTTAACGCGTGTGGTTTTAATCACACAACCCTTCTCCCTTAATGAGGATCCAAACAGGGGAGCTGAACTGCTGCATACTGTAGCTCAAAGACAGACATGTACTCAAGCTGAGTTCTAACTTGTGTGGGAAGTCAGGTTTCGTGACATCAATTATTGTAATTCTGTTGCAGCTTTTGCCAGCTGCTAACTGATGAAGGAAGAATTGTGTGTCTGGAATGAGAGTGAGAAGAGAAACAAGTTTAACAACTTTCTCTGTTTCTCCTGTATCCTTGTTCAATCAGTAGAAGTGACTCATCCTGAAGAACTAGATTAAAATGGCTCTAGTCAAGTGCAGTTTAACTGCAGATGTTTGTGATTACAAAAGGCATATACATGTTTGGAGAATACAGGGTTATAGTGTTTGCAGAAAGTCCCATGAATTGCAGATTTGCACATTAGATAGCTAGATAAAATTAATCTGATTTGCAAGAGGCCTTGAATTAGTTGTTTTCTGGTAATGTCTTACTGCAAAGACAGGAAATACTCTTCTCAGAAAGCTGGAGTATTCAGGATAGTTAGCATAACCTAGCAATTATGACAGACTATTCTAGTAAAGCAGCTAAATAAATCGCTTCTATCTTACCTACTTTTGTAGTTTATTTAATGTACTTCTCTTCCCATAAAAGGAGTAGTAGAATTGAAAATTGTTACGACGGAATCGTTTGCACTGGGACTTGCAGCCTGAGAGCCAGTCCCTTAAAGGAAGTGGAGATCCAGGACAGTGACGTAGAATGTGGAGAGGATGATTCATATCAGCTTCTGCAGCACACCCAGAAAGGGTGAGAGATGAGAATGTGCTGAAATGCTTAAAGTAAGAGCACTCGCCAACTGCTGACTTAAGTCTCATGCACACACGAAATGGGCTTTGTAACTGAAGAAAATACGCCCCAGAGGCAAATACATGTT
Organism: Eurystomus gularis; assembly: GCA_013400335.1. Taxonomy (NCBI): domain Eukaryota; kingdom Metazoa; phylum Chordata; class Aves; order Coraciiformes; family Coraciidae; genus Eurystomus; species Eurystomus gularis. The sequence goes on along the minus strand of VZZY01011946.1, from coordinate 21,957 downwards.
TAAACATGTGTTTAATCATCGTGTCTTATAAAACTCGGTATGGATTGCATATCCTCACCCTGGATGGGATCAAAAAAGTCTTGATTGCTGCCTTAGAAGTGTTGTTTGTGTGCTGGCCAGCATCTGAATCCCACGAGGTGGCAGGATTGCTCCGAAATTGAGGCAATGTTCTCAGCCTGGCAGAGGAACAAGTTGCTCTCGGGGTTGAACTCACTGGTGTCCCTCTGCTTTCTGGTTCTTCTTCCCACCCAGCCCTTTGATTTATTCTGGGGCTGCATAATGAGATATATGTAGAGGTGGGAGTTCCTGATTGCTGTTTCAAAAGCCATCTTACTGGGCTGAGGCTGCTGCTTGTAGATAATATTTAGTGGGGTTTTATTTTGTTGTGGTTTGTGGTGGGTTTTTTTGGTTTTTTTTCTGAGGCTTTATTTCATCTTTTTAGATGAAAGATCAGCCCGTAGACTCCTGGATAAAGCTGTCATCTGCTTTTTGGAGAGGGGATTATACTGTCTCTAAGTCATACTTCAAATAATTTCTATTGTTATTACATCTCTTGAGATATTTGCTACATGCTTCGTTATGACTCCAGTGTATGTCACCTGCTTTTTCACTGCTATGTGTATCTCTTATTGGAGCTGTTAGCCTCGGGAGTTAGAACTAACATTTCTGAAATACCTAAATGGTTCCAATTCTATGTCTAGAAGGTTTTATCCAAGTAAAAGGTAACACTGTCTTTAGGCTGCACTCAATAGTATTTTGTTTATAAATGTGTCTTAGTGAACAAGTTAGGGACATGGCTTTTGTACTCTGACCTACAATTAAATGGAGTACTCACAAAGTATATATAGAGAGTGAAATATATTTAGTTTTTAAAGAGGTGAAGAATGTTTAAAAATGATAATTTTTAGTTACTTTGATGTAGGAAAGGACTATAAAAATCTATCAGTCCACCTGTCATTAAAAGTCTCTCCTTCCTTTCTTCCTTTCTTCCTGCTGGGCTATATTGGTGACATCTGGACAAGCTATTTAATAAAAATGAATGTCACTGAACTTTCTGTGACAATCACTGTCTTGGCTGGAACAGGAATCACTGGAATGGAGAAACTGAGTCTGTATAGCTTTCTCTAAAGAACGAAGCTTTCTCATTTTGACATGTTAGGACTTTTTTTCCCTCCCCTCTTTGGATGAGAGAAGTGCATGCTGTCAGGGTGATAAATAACACACGCACGGTGATGAGCCTTGGATCACCAATGTAAATAACTAATACCCTGTGGAAGGAGGCCTTGCTAATTTGTTTTGGTCATTTGAAAGTTGAAGTTATGATTCTAAAAGTAAAGTATTTATTTCCTTCCTTTATAGTCTACTCCAGCAATGGTAAAAATAACTTGTGTCAATAGCAAATTAACAGCAGTAAGAGAGTTGTAATGTTTTTAGGTTGTCTTAATTCCCTTAATTTCCATTTCTCTATCAAAACTGTTTAACTCTGGCTGAATTAAATATGTGATCACATCACAATATGATACTTGAATCAAAAACAATAAGCATTTAATATATACAGAAAATCTTACCTGTTGTGGTAGAAAAGCTTTTAAGTATCTGAGTTGGTGGGTTACTCTTTATCAGTATCCCCCAAACTCCACCGTTAGAGCTGCTTTAGCACGTCACCATATTTGATGCACATACTATGCATTTAGTAGAAAAGGCTTATTTAAAGATCTTCCTCGAATCAGTTTGGTCTCTAAATATTTTGATCTATAGTATTAGTATTTGATCTGTAGTATTATTAATTAGTGCTTTGTTATATGGTATTATGACATCTGAGCAAGTAAGTCTTTTGAGCAAGCTAACAGAGAAACAAGACAAGGTTTTCCTATTTCTGTTTAGAGAGTCTGCAGGTTGTGACATTAAACAGATAATACTGGTTGTACTTATGGAAGATTTTATCAAATACATGTGAAGTTGACTGTTCTTTCTGGAGTATGCCTCTACTGCTAATCAGTCCCATCTCCATTAGCTGCTATCAATACTCCAGGAACAATTAGCCCTCCAGGGACCTTTATTCATTGTGAGCAGCTGCTTACCACTTACTGCAGTTAAATCTGCCCATCTGTTTCAAAACACACCATTTTTGTGGTAATTAACATTTTCCAGGCCTTTGTAGCAATTCTGTATCCTACAGGCTTCATTATAGCTATACTATATAGCTATCACCTTTTTGATCACGGAGATTTTCTGTTGCTTCTTTAACTGGGGTGGAAGAAGTTGTTCACAAAGGCAAAAATTGCTATTTGATTTAAATCTGGTTGCCATAGAATCATAGAATGTTTCAGGCTGGAAGGGACCTCTAGAGGTCATCTAGTCCAACCTCCCTACACAGTAGGGACATCTCTACCTAGGGCAGGTTGCTCAGAGCCTCATCAAGCCTGACCTTGAATGACTCCAGGGATGGGGCCTCCACCACCTCTCTGGGCAGCCCCTTCCAGTGATCTACGACCTAACGAACTAAAGTGCTAAAGAACTTTTTTCTAATATCCAACCTAAATCTATCTTTTCCTAGCTTGAAACAGTTGCTCCTTGTCCTATCACTACAAACCCTTGTGAATAGACCTTCTCCTGCCTTCCTGTAGGCCCCTTCAGGTACTGGAAGGTCCCCCCGGAGCCTTCTCTTCTCCAGGCTGAATGGCCCCAACTCTCTCAGCCTGTCTTCATATGAGAGATGCTGCATTCCCCTGATCATTCTGGTGGCCCTCCTCTGGACATGCTCCAATATGTCCACATGATCTCCTCAGTCTTGCCATGGGTTTTTGTTTGTTTTTTTTTTTTTTAATTATCATTATTATCTGTACCTAGGAATCAGTTTAATATTTTTTGGCTTTGTTTTAAAGCAATATTTGGCTGATGAGCTCTAACTAGCTCTTCTCTGCTCAGTTAACATGAGTTTACATTCCTCCCTAAGCTGGCATCTTTCAGTGTTCAATAGAGGCACCTATGTTCAGCAGAGCATACCGTGTTGTATCCATTGTAGGTGGACTTTCTTTTAGGCTGATACAGAAAAACCAAGAACACTTAACTTTAACTAAACAACTCTAAAAGTTAAACAACCCTCAAAGTAAACTGCAATAAAATACTTAAGTAAAGACTTGTAAAATGTAGAATAGTGTGAATTTCTACTAACCAGTTTGAAACCTCTTGATTCTCTGAGTGGTGTACGTGCATGTGCCTATAAGGTAATGTCTTTCTTTTTTTTTAATGTAGAAAGAAAATCCCGGTGATCCACCATTGCCAGCCGTCTGTTTCCTGTATGCTTATCTTGCTTCTCTTTCAGAGACTCTTGCACTGGTGTGTGACTCCTTTTCACAAAGACTTCAGTGTCTGTTCTTATAAACAGTGTTGTTATTTTATACACTTGTTCGCCATATGGTACAGCTGAGATTCTGGTTAATACTCTAATAGTAATAATATGACACTTAAACCCCTCCTGAAGAAGTGGTTAGATACTTCTAGTTAATTCTCTGGCTGTAGAGGGAGCTGGTGATAGTTTTCAAGAAAAGCAAAGTTGATGGTTCTATGGGAACATTTAAACATCGTAGTATTTGGAAGCAAAAGATCAGAAACAAAAGGATTATTTTTAACTTTGTCTTGCCATTGTGGAGGGGAGAGGGAAGGCTGGAGAATATGTGAATTTTTTAAATTAACTGCATTTTCCTGTGGGCCCTGGAAACTTCCATGGATGGGTGTTGTAAGACAGCATAATTTGAGGATAATCTTTCAAGCTGAATACATTTGGTCACCTGTAAGTCTCTCAGGTATGAAAGATAGTTTTTCTGTAATAAGGTGTCATCACACTGCCTTGAAACTACACAAGGAAATTCCCCAGCTAAATCTGTAGATTTCTTTCCTGTGGTATGGAAAGGAAAACCTGGACTAATAGTAATAGCTCATGTTAAGGTCATTATGAACATAAACTCAGAAAGAATACATGATTAAAATAAGAACACTGCCAAGTATTGAAAAATACCTGCAAGCATTTCAGAACACCCACTTTTATGTGTTAGTATAAGAACACATGTTTTATTCACTGACTTTGATCTTTAATGTCATTGTAAAAAGCATAAATTAAAATTCAGAAAAATTAACCTAATCTATTGGCAGGAACACAGGTACTCTATTTCCTGCTGTATTGTCATCTTCTCTGTCATATTTTGCGGCCAGAAGCTAACTGTATTTTACTAGCTGTCCAGTTATGTCTTAATTTTAAAAATGGATACTAAAGCTGTATTTTTAAAAGTGCATTTAATTTCTACTATACTTCTGAGTAGCAAACTATGCCAAAAAGGAGGAGCTTTCAATTTTTCTTTCTTGGTGTCTCCCCCACTCTGTACAGAACAGTAAGATAAAGATGACTCTATTTTGAAAGCTCCATAATGTGTGTCTATTCCACGGATGAGAACACAAGTTGTATGTGACCAAATAGATTTTAAAAAAAGTACTGAAATGTATAAAAATGGAGGTCTCTTTAATAAACTGTTATAACAACTTTATTGCTGCAGTTTGGTTAGATGCAGTCACATCCAAAACTTTATATTGTATTATTTCTGTGCAATGCAGAACTCGGAAGATCTGAGGAGTTGTAACTGGGCTCGCTTAGGCAGGTTTCCCTCGTTCTCATACCTGTTATTTGTCTAACTTAAAGCAGTAAGTGAAGGCGCAGTAAATCAATTACAAATCAGTGATTTGTATCATAGTGCAGACAAGGAAAGTGACAATATGCTTTTATTATACCTTTGTCTATAGCGCCCTTTCTGTCCTGTCATTTCATAAGGTTTCCTTTTTTTCTCCCCTCCGATATCCTTTTCCTAACTGAAAACTGACCTAAGGGGCTCTTTCATATTTCTCCCCTGTGCCGTGTTGGCATGGGGGCACTCCATAACAAAACAGAAAATAGTTGGACATGTCCACCAATCTTGATAAAAATTGAGGAAGCAGGAATCAAAGTTAGAATTGAGGAGGCTAAATTACTCTATTATTAAACGTTGGCATTTATTTGTTAATTTGTGGGTTTACTGTTCCTGAAATAACAGGATGATAATAAACCCCTCCAACTCTTGCCTTCCAGTCTGTCACAATATGATGTGGTGAAACTTAGACAGCAAACCAGTTAATCAGGGGCAATGCTTTTTTTATAGCATCTTCCTGATCAATTCTTGTAGGAGATAAAGTAATCTAGAATTGGTTGGGCATCATACGGTTAATCCAGAGGTTAAATAATAGCTCTTTTTCATGGTCTTTGTATTCTGTGGTTAAAAATAACTTTCCCTCCTTAATGTTTCTCATTTAATCTGCAGTTCATCTGGCACAAGCCAACATTTGCCTGGTTGCGCATTCTGTGATAGAGTACTTAACTGATTCTTTTGCATTTTGTTCAACGGAGGTTTGACATGAATCATGAACTTTTCCTCATTCTGATTTGTATTTCATTGTATTTGGAGAATATATGTGTGTGTATATATATATCACATATTATATATATGTAATATGTTTGTAATCACTGTTTACAGCTTGATTTAAAAAAATACAATTAAAAAAACAAAGGGAGAAGGGAATTTAAAGGGGAGATTCTCATCTGTATTACAGGAGGTAGGCTGCTTAATATTTGTCCATTTGGAATCTTTTCATTTTCCGTTTACTTGGTTAGGACAGTTGTGAGGAAATCGAGTACCTTTTGTTGTTGCTTGCCGTGAGGATTTTGCATGTGAAGTACACAAGAATTTACGGAAGGTCACACAGCACAGGGATAGAAAGGTAACAGCATTACAGGTTTGCTATTTTCTGCAGGGGGGGGGGATGTATTTACCAACTGTGTATGAATAGATGTTTATTGTGTTGTTTTTCTGTGGGGACAGTGAATGACTACACAGGGTATTTAACTTTTAAAATCTGTTTTCATTTTATTTAAGGCTTAGCCAAACTTCTCTCACTTTCTGGTGTTTGTCCTTTGTTTTGGAGAACTTAATATTACAATACTTGGTTTCATTGTAGTTTTTTAATATCTGTATCAAGGTAATGAAGAGGTAAATTCTTCTAGCACCTAAACCATTTCTTCTTTTCCTCTTTAAAGGTTATTCCTGTATGGTTTTGCTCACGGTATATGTATGCTGTGCATGTAAGATTGGACTTTTTTGATCAGCAGTGTCCTTCAGGTCTGTATGTGTGGGTTGCTTAGTTTTCTCCTGACAACTTGAGGAAGTCTCTGTCATAGCTCCTAAACAGCCTGTTTACAACAAGACCACCGTGAAGCGTCCCTTTACACTGAACACTACAGGTTACGAAAACTGTATGCAGTGGTCATAAACAGCAGAGTGGTTTCTTATATTCCTCTTAATAGAGGAATAATAATAACAATTTGAGGCAGCTTCATGCAACTGAAGCAGCTCTCCCTGCCTCCCTGAGGAACACAGTCCGTGATTTTTGTTCTGTTTGGGTTTTTAATAAACAGATAGGATGTGATCATGGTTTTTCTCCTACGATGCTCCTGCCTCTGAAGTCTTTCAGCAACTGAGTTCTACCTACAGAAACACGTAATTGTCACAAAGGGCGCGTAGGAAGATTGACAAAACTCTAGAACTGGCAAAAAAAAACTTGTTTGGGATTCTGAATCTCTGGTGTCTTTAGTTAAAGGAAATGGGTTTGTATTAATTCCATCGACGATCTTGAGCGTTACTTCCTGGCTCATTTCAACTCAAGCTGTTTTAATCAGTGATCCAAATAATGGCTTTTGCCCAGCAGGGCATCCATGACTGTCTCTTTTGGCAAGGTATTGGTAGTCCCAGGCACCATCCCATTCATCATCAGATCACAGCCGATTTAGCATTTTGCATCTGCTAGGTGCATGAGTGAGGATAGTTAGTAGAGTGGTGAAACAAGCTGCCTTCCCCTGAGGAGACTGCTAGCCCTTTTTCTCAGCCTAATCTAGCAGTTTAGAAATCGCTCAGGTAAACAAAACTTCAGTGCTACAGAGCGAAATTTGGGATGCTTGTTTTCTTGCTTTGTTACAAACTCCATGAAATTTGAAGTTTTAACAGAGCACGTGAATTTCCCTGGTTGCCAGTGCTGCCTTGTGTAGGAAAACATTCAATGTACCTGTATTTATTTGAAAGTCAAATATCTAGAGTTTCAGGGTCTTTACCCCGGGACTCATACACTTTGAGTATAAGAATGCAAGGGGTTTGTATGAAGCTGTTGTAAAGGTGTCATAAGACCCACTTTTATTATGTGTTACTGTCTGTTGCACATTGTAATTTGGTATACAAAGATTTACACTCATGATACCAAAGCATGCTTCCAATAAATGTCTTTTACGGTAGTGTAATGCCTTAATATAATTTTGGCAAGCAGATAAATCTTGAACGCGCTATAGGGCAAATTTGCTAAGGCTTTTGCTCACAGCAGAACTCCTGCATTATTACAAGTTTACTGCAGCCCTGTTTACATAGTACAGCAAAGCTGTAATTGTTTTGATCAAGTTTCCATTTAAAAAAACTTAAAAATACCATAATGTTTATTTTCTGTATTTTCAAGGTGCAGTCAAGCTTAGAATGATCATCTTAGTGTCAGGCACAGTGTTAATATATATTTCTTTGTGGTTTATGTTAAGCATTAAATATTTTTTACTTGCTAGTAATTTTAATTTTTTGTCTCTTGAGAACAGCCAGCTGACTTTATGAACGTTGGGAAAAATCAATGTACTTTTTTTCCCCTGAGTAGGGTGGTTGATTCGTTATGATAATTCAAAGAGCAGACGTTTTCCCCTTTTCATAGAGTTAATTGAAGGAAAAAGTAATGACACATTTTGAGTTTAAAAAAACAACCAAACAAACCTCCCCCAACTTTCATCTTTCTCAGCAGGACAGCCAGACAGAAAAGTCAGATTTGCAGAAAGATGTGTGTGTGGTTTAAAGCAAGCCTGGTTTCCTCAGGAAATGGCACATGACTGTGCTGTCTGCCTCTTGCCAGTACCTTTTCAACTTGTTGCCCAGTTTCATTTTTAAAAAGATATTTAAAATTCAAGTTTTAACATAATTGTGTATGAGTGGAGGTGTGAGACCCCAATTAGTATCATCATTGTGAGGAAGGCTGCCAGAGCGTAGTCATTTCATGTTCTTTTGGCAGGAGCCTACCAGCAGATAGGTTGCTCTGAACTAACCACAGCGTTTTCATGGCAGGAGTGTCACAGAGATAATGAGAGACAGGGTGTGCTGAGATATGGGAGGAAACACAGGGCCTGCTCCACAGGAAACCAGTCTTCATCAGCTCTGCCTCTTGCAGAGACTGAGCAAATGTATGAGGGCTAAGAGGTGGTGTCTGCTTGCAACAAGATGATGCCTCTGCTGTTATCATGCATGCTCAGCGCTACATCTCTATTCTTTACACTCTGATTGAGAACAGGAGGTCACATGCCACGCGTGGGATATGGCTGCTGCTTCACTTAGTTTCAGTGCCGCCTTACTCTCTTAGGAATGAGACAGGGGCTTGTTATCACTAATTTTTACCCTTAACAGAGAGCCCGTACTGGAGCATCAGACGTGCAAGGTTAAGCTCTGTATGTTCTTCATCACCATGCCACTTTCCCCAAGTGACTGACTCATCTCATCACTGCGTGCCTGTTCTTTCTCAGTTTGAAGCTGTCAAGGTTAGAAGATCTACCTGTAGGGCTATTAAATAATGCAGTCAATGAGTCTTGCAGCATTGTTCAATCCTTCATGTGTTTAATGCGAAAGACCCCACTTTAGTTGGAGGTGGGGAGATACCAGCTTTAACTGCAGCCAGCAGCTGAGCACCATGCAGCTGCTTACTTGCTCCCTACCCCCAACCTGTGCGATGGGGAAGAGAATCAGAAGAAGTAGTAAAACTCATGAGTTGAGGTAGGAATGGTTTAATAATAGCAATAAAATACAATGTAATAATAATTGTCATGAAAAGGAAGATAACAAAAGAGAGAAATAAAACTCAAGATGCTGGCAGAGCATGGGAAACTGAAAGGTCCTTGACTTAAGATAATCACTAGTTAGCAACAACTAACACCTCAGTGTGTTATCAACATTATTTTCATTCTAAATATAAAATGCAGCACTGTACCAGCTACGAGGAAGGAAATTAACTCTATCCTAGTCAAAACCCGGACAGGAGAGTATCAGATGAGTATTGAATTCTTTTCATATCAGTTTTTCATCGAATCATAGAACAGCCTTTTTGATGCATTTAGAAATGCAAAGTGCTGTATCAAAAGCAAGATGCTGTTTTGTTAATCAAGAGATATAGCGTAAGTGATTGGAAAAAATCCAACAGCCTGGCTGCAGAAAAGTATTTCACATACTCAGAAGAAGCAGGACCGTTTAGCTTATGTACCTGTCACTCTGATGGCTGCCAACAATAGTTCTGGTATCAATAACCATTAAAAAACTATTAAATAATTTTGCATCATCACTTGTCAAACCGACATCTGTTTGATGGATTCACTTGTGGTTTATGACGTTCTTACCTCAGCTGCTGTAGTAAGTAGGAATATTGTCCTTGTGTTCTTGTGCTTTCTGTATTCAGACTGAAAAACCTTGTTTTGTAATGAGCAAGCTTTTCAGCTTTTATAATGAAATACTGCAGTGTATAATCTGCTTCCTAAACCTAATTAATGTACCTCTTTGAAACCCAAATAGATAAGCTATCAGCACAAGTAAGAGCAAGATAAACTTGCCCTAATTTGAAGGCATGGCAGTAAAAAACAGTTTCAGAGGAAGCATAATAGTGGTGAATGTCTTGAAAAATTGAAAGTCTGATGCAAATACAGAATGAAATGGTGTGCAATTGTGCAACTGTTAATATTCAGCAACAAAAACCAATAACTGTGAGTTACTGGAGCAAACTATATTTTTCCTTACAGTTTCATAAATAACTGTGGAAAAACTTTTAAAGTTTCATATACATGTGAAATTACTGTAATATAGTTAATGTGTTTGTATTGAAGAGACTAGAAAACATAACTAGTGGCTGGCAGAAGCAGAGATGAGTGAACATTTTCTGTCCTGAGTTTATTTTTTGAATGGAGCTTTAATGGAACTATAGTTTCAACAGGTTTTGCTCCGTTGCATTCAAAGGTTTCTATAGTAACTACTATGGCAACACTGATGCAGAAAATGTTCCCCCAGGAACCCAACTGTGAATAACAACTGACAACATTTTGCTTTTGCAGCTCAGGTTAAATATCCCTTCAGACTTGGAACTAGTGAATGCGCAGGGGTTTTGCTTACTTAATAGGAAGTCATTCTGCTACATACGAATCCAGATCTTAGGAAAGGAGTGTTTGGTTTCGGAGTACATACACCCTTTTATTGCTAAAGTATCATCCTCAGACCAGTGAAGAGTATTAGAAACATTAGGTGTAAAATTTGGCACCAGCTTCAAATATTCCGTCTTGTACAGAAACTCCCAATGCCATATATGTAGTACAAAATCTTCCACTCAGAAATTATAACTTTAACTTTTAGTAACAGTATTATTTGTTATGTGAAAGGTTTTACCTAATTCTTGAAGATGAAACTATCTTGATAGTCTTCTGACCTCACTGTAGTGAAGATCAAGATCACAAAAGTCATATGGCAGAGGTCAGTGTTTGTTGACTTCAGTGTCTGTTTATAAATTGCCTTCAAAAACTCTTCCGATTTTTGGAGAAATAAATTTGTCAGTGTTTGTATTAAACAGAGTATCCTGATGTCAGAGGATGGAGTATTTATTGAAGCTGTTTATTGTTAAATCTGGCCCTGTGTGTATGTGTAAACTGGCCTTTGTTCATATAGTTGCCATGTTTATTTATTTCACTTTCATTCAGAACAAAGCGAGAAACAGTCCAGTGTTTATGATATGAATAAGCTTCTAAATTTGGAAGCCTTTTAGAACTTGACTTGGTAGCTTTACTGTCATGGAGCAAGACAAAATGCTTGGAGTTCAGGGGATTTATGGCCACAATAAAAAGTCCTAATATGTTATATCAAACAAGGGAAACTAAACTAATCAATATTAAAAGGACACTGTTAATTCTTTTCAAGATAAAAGCTGAGTAAGATAATTGTGAACAATATTAAATACAAGGAGAAAAATGTTTCCTAAGCTCAGGGTGCTACTAGTTGCTCTTTCAGTTATTATGTAACTTAATAGGAATTAGCGTGCGGATGGAAATGAAGATTAAATGAAGATTTAATCACTGTCTTCTCTAGGTTCATGAAGTGTACAGTCTGCTAATAATGGAAGCGAAAGTCTTAGAAGTGAAAATGCTCTTGTAAATCTAAAAGTTGCATAGTTTGATCTTGATGACTTGTATGTGTATATCGTGTATTGCTTTAAACTTTGGTTCAGGGGCTCTTGTTGTTCACTTTGGTGCACTTAACATAACTGAGTTGAATAAATTACATATACTGACAGCTTATTAAAACTGCTTGTATTGGGTACATAACTATTAGAAATGTTTGCTTGTCTACAGATGTTTCAGGTGTAAGTATCCTAAATATTTTGTTAAGCGTAGTTTAGTTTATTGTACCTATTGATCATAGTTACCTAATGAACTGGAAGTGTTCTCTCCCAGGTTTTGTATTCCCCTAAAAGATAAAGGGCTGTTTCATTGGGTACTTACTTTTTTTTTTTTTTCCCTTTTAAATAATAATTTTTTAAAAAAATCAATCCGACGTCATGGTACTTCAAATTTCTAAATAAAAATCTCTAGAAACAGGGGAAGGTTCTTTGAAAAAGTTGAAGCTTTTCCCTCAGACTTGATAGGAATATTGAAAGTCATTCCCATGAAAGGTTTGTTATCAATAAGCTGATGAATTCCTGACTTTTTTTTTTTTCACTTCTTGATACTCTGTTCATTAACTGACAGCACTTAAAGTGTGGGAGAAGTTCTGTTGCCCGTTGTAGTTATGCCATAATAAAACACTTACTTGTGTCCTGAGCAGAATCCCAGTATGCTGTGGAATTTAACCTTTGGGGAGGTTTTTATGTTAAACTTACTGAACTGTATGTGCAAAAATAGCTAAATGGAACTAGCCTGCTGCCATTGAGGCATGGCAGAGGACGGAACTAGTGTAGACGTGAAGTTATGTGATATAATTTGACTTCTTTGGAGGGTGGTTACTGCATGCTGCGGTTAAGTCATGACCGTGGTTGCATACGCTTGGAGAAGTTTAGTTCATTAGCGCTGGTGGTGACAGGCCTGTTACAATCTCAGGATAAGACTTTCTGGTCTGTCTGCAGTGAAGTTACAGGAGTGGTTCTTGTCACTCAGTGTAAAACAATTCTTCATGCAAGAATGGTCTTTCTCAATGAAACAGTATTCTGAAAGTTACAACCCTCTGGAACTGATGGCATTTAATAAAAGTGGGTTTCCTTCCTTGACTGACTGGCTTAATGCCATGTCCTTGATTGAGGTGTGAAAAGTGTCATACAGCACTGATGTGCAGGAGCTTTTCACTTTTCAACAGAGAAGCCTCTAAATTGACTAGGAATTTAATGACATAATAGTCCAACCTGGCATTTTTGTTACAAACCTACATTTCTGGCCTTTTCAGTTGAAATACAAGCTGTAATACAGAAAAAAAGATTAAGTTGCAAATGAAGCGATAAGGAAATAGCAGTACAGGAGTTTTAAAATCTTGGATTGACTTTACTCCAAACGTTACTGGTTTTAAAGACCATTACCCTCTTTATTCAGCCCTTCTGATCTTTCTAAATGCCTGTTAGTGACCACAGCTTTGCAGGAATGCAAGTTCACCTTCGGAAAGAGAACCAGGTGATATGAATCCAAACAAAAAGGATTTTCAGAAAACCCATTTCCTTTATGAAGAACATGGTGTGATGGCACTTGAATGATCATTTTGAGAGTGTTAGTAGCTTCTCTATAGGCTAACTGAAAATGTTGTTTGGTTGGATTTTACGAACTGCTAAGAAATCCCTTGTCTGTTTTCTCTGGGTGAGCATATTTGTTTCTATCTAACCAGTAAGTGTCCAGTCTTGCTAAACTAAGTGGATTTCCCAGCCTTGGGTTCTCAGTGAGAGCTTACTTCTGTTTTGAAAACAAAATGGAATAGACTTACTGTCTTTCCTTGAGCTATGATTATTGTGAGGTTTTTGCCCAGAGGCTTGCTTTTTCTCATGCTCGCATCATGGGGCTATTTAAGGATTACCATCAGATCTTTTTTTCCCCAGGGATCAGAGGCTCTTACCTGGATGGCTGTTCTCTTTGCAAAGAATTCACCATGTGTCTGTGATATAGCAGTGGGATGAGGTAGTGACTAAAAATTAAAACACGGTAATGCCACTTCTTCCCAGTATTATTGAAATGCTAGAGGAATAATTTTAGGCTGTACATTCAAAGTGAGCCAGTGAATAATCTGTATAATCTTAGCTTTGACAATATTCATGAAACAGTGATATTTTGATAGAGAAACATAATACAGGGCTCTTCTCCCCACCATTAATGCAGCTCTGCCCTTGTCAGAGAGCAGCGAAGCTGCCATCCTCGGCTGGCCAGCAGGCAGGGCTTCTGCTTCAGTCGGGCACAGAGCTCGTGTACGGCGAGGGGCGTGCTTTTATAGTAGTGTCCAGCAGAGGTAACTCATTGCATTAGCCTACACTAGTCAGGCCAAGTAAGAAACTGTTTAAAGCTTTCAGAAGATGAAATGTCGCACGATTAGGTAAACTGTAAGTAAACAAGTAAACTGTCCATATGAACTTAAAACTCTACAGAGTCAAATACTACTGTATTGAATTTAGGATTTTTCCTTCTGGAAAATAAATAAAAATTTTCCATAATCTGTTTTTAGTGCCAAAATGCACAGACCTCGTATAGAAAATAAATAATATTTGAAATTTCAAGTGGAAGAGTCTCTGTTTTTTATTGAGTAAGTCAAACCATACTTTCTGCCTTTAAAATCCATACTGGAGGTACATTATTTATTACTATCCATAACTTAAAACATCAAAGAGAATCAGTATTGTTCAAAATCTATTGTTCAAATCTAAAGTGCTCTTGCATATCTCGGGCTTTGCCGGGTAAGCCACTTTGTAATTTTTTTGGTGTAATTTAGTATCACAAATATCATAATGTGTTAAAATAAATTTGTTTTTATGAACAGTATGTTAGTGTACACTTCTGATAGCTTGAGTAGATGACATTACAAAGAACAGCTCTGAACAGTAAGTACTATTTATTATTTAACAGTATCTTCATAAAATATTCACAGCTGTAGTAACAAGCTTTATTTTTGCAGACTGAAGAAGTTTTACTTAACACAGCATGTCTCTAAGTAGTTTCAGCTTTCCTTTTATTATCCGAGTGTTCATGTAGATTGGGGAAATGTGCTTTCATCTTCAGAAAGGTGTAGCAGCCGAGTACGTTAAACAAAACACAGTGTGGACGTTCATATCTAAACAATACTGTTGTAGCCAGTGATTATATATGCAGAAGAACTGCAGGATCAGGTGAAGATGTGAAAGTTATGAGAGCTTAATATGAACTGCCAGAAATTGTTCATTTGTCTCATCGTCATGCTTCAAGACAGATAACACACTTCTTTTTTAGGAAATGTAATAGAAAATTTCAACCATTTGGTGCATGTTGTAGCCTGAAGATTCCTTGTTGATTGTCATTATATAACTAACCTACAGCATGGTAAAGTTTGCACAAAAAACCTCCACTGATGTATTCTGGGAGGCATATTGCTTTTTTTTGGTGCTAAAAATTGTCTAAAGATTTCAATACGGATATCTTTATTCAACAGATATTTTATCTATTCCTAGTACTTGTGTGAGGGAACCTAAACAGAGAACCCTGCACATCTTAAGGAAAAAAGCGTTATTTTATGACTCTTAATTCTTTTTCTTAGCATTGTCAACAAAATTCTGGGAACATAACAAGGTTCTGTGCTGAGTTTTATGCTGAAAGTATAGTTATAGGTCATATTTAGTCTTTGCAAAAACTCTACAGTGTCACTGATCTATAAATATTATTGCTGATGGCAGCTGAGAAAAGGAATTTTCAAGTTTTAATTTAAGTTCCAAGGCAGAATTGGAATATTCTAGGTATTTACTACTTAAACTCAACACGTGTAACATATAGGGATCACTTCTGCAAAACCATTTTAAGAAGGATCAATGTTTTGTTTCAAGACAAGCCTTTACGATGATGCTGGTTTAATATGTGATACTGGATTTTATTTTCTGAATACAAGCAGCAGTTGGGACAACGTAAACATACTATAAGACAAACGTACCTACTTCGGTCTTGACAGAGGTGCTTTTTTTTTTTTAATAATTCAGTGTTCCACAATGAAAACCAACTGACATTTATCTGTTCATGGCAACATCATCTTTTGATTGTATACAAACTTCTGTAGTACATTTCTTGATCTGTGATAGGTTTTTTTTCATGGTTTATGTTGTTCTTTCTCTTTTTTTTTCCTTCTTTTTCTCTCTTCTCCACCTCTACAAGTAGTTTTCTTCTGTAAAGCTTTGCTGTTGGGCACTGTGTAATATAAACTTGTGTTAAAGGAAGTATAGGGATTGGTTTATTGTCATTAGTAAAGTATATACATTAACTCATGGACACTAGAAGTTCTAGAACTTTTATTCATGCTGATTTAGGACTTCAAGTGATTCTCACAGAACATGGAATCTGCAACCTTACAAATCTTAGCTGATAATTCACTGTGTGTTTAATTCAGTGGCCATTTACTCTCCATTCTACAAAGCAGGGGTACAAGGACCTTGGTTAAAGATAGAGCCACAGCACAGAGGACATTACCAGTGTCATAAGTTCCTGCAATAATAAATGTTTTGTTCAGTAACATTCCAAATTGTCCTTATTGAGCAGCAGGATCGCTAGGAAACTACCTGGATAGAAAGTCAGAATAGTTCAGTCATTCCCTGATAAACGTTTCAAGGGATCTAAGATCCATCTGAGTGACTAAGATATGAAGATGCCATTGCCAAGATTTATTTTTCCAGGGCTGTAGCTTAAAGATTAAATGGAACATGAACAGTTAAAACCTCTACTAAAGAGGAGGAGGAATTTGACACTCAAACAGACATGGCTGAAGGCTGAGTACCTTCACAGGCTGCCTTTCCAAGTGCAGGCTTCCACTTGCACTTTTCTCAGACTGGATGAACTTGGTTTCAGGCTTTTATTTCCAAGGCAAACTTTCCATAGGGATCTCTAAACCAAGCTCAGCTGACAGGTTCACTCTTCCCTGTTGCAAGTAATTGTAGGGAAGAACTCCTGTCTCTTTCCCTCACACATCACGTACTTCCTTTTCTCAGCCATGATCTAGTCTGTGATCATGTTTGATGTATTTCAGGAGTGTTAGTCACAGTGCATGCACCATCTCTATCTTGTTCTTGACATCTGAAAGAGCCTTGCTCTAGTGTCTGAGTAGTTTCTTTCACACTTACATGCCTATCTATGTCAGATCTGCTCATCACTGTTAATGCCTATTTGTCTCATTGTTCCATCTTTACACTAATGCTTCATGTTGTTCTGTCTGCTACCTACTTATGCCAGTGATGACTTTTATTATTGGTCTGGTCAGTAAATTATTTTATTTCCAAACCAAGTGGGTCTAATACACCTATTGACATAGTATCCCTTCTATCAAAGTGTAACGTTTGTTGGCTATTTGAAAAATAGAATTCTTTGACAGTTTTGTAGCTTTACGTTTTAAAATAATAATATCATATTTTCAAAGTTTTATAATTCAGACAGGCTGTTTCTTAATTAGCTTATGTACTGCTGCAACGCAGAAAAGATTTATCCAGTAAACAGAATGTTCAGGAGTTACAGTGGTTGTGCCCTGTAGAAAAAAAAGAGCAAGATGTTAGTTTAAAATGTATTTGAAAAAAAATGCAATACTATATTTCTTTTTCAGCACGTTCTCACTGATGTTGACAGTTGGGAAGACCAAAAGATCAGTATAACTTTGAGAAAGTGAAGGATCAAACTGAACACTGTAAATGAGGTCTTATTTTTGGTAGAATTGTATTTTGTTACTTGAGGTGCTGTCAAGAGCCAGAACTTGTATTTCAGTTTGATTTAGGGATGTGCTCAGCTGAAAAATCCTGGTTCATAATGGCGGTCATAAACAGCTTATTAGTATGTTTAGCCTAGATCATTTCTGGTTGTGGGAACAATGAGATTCCTAAAGCAGTCTTTTAGTAATGTAGTAGAACGGTACTTGTAGTGAACGGAGATTTATGTTGGATCGCGACAGTACTTTTGCAGTTTTAATGTCTTGGTAAGTTTGAGAGAGTCTGTAGGAAATGGTTGCTTGTAGTGGGAATTTAGACTTGATGTATGTAGACTTGTCTGTATTCCAGACTTCAACTTTGAGTACTCCTGATAGAATAGAAAATAGGGAAGTAATAGTCAGACCACGTGTATAAAAGTGGGTGTTTTTGAAGAAGTTATTTAAGGTACTCCATAGGATGGTAAAGGAGTGTAATGCTTCAGCCTGATTTCTGGTCATTAGAAGAGGGCTGCACACAGTGGGTGAAAAAACAATTTGCAAAGCATGCTGTGACACCCTGTAACAGATAAGGCCAGTATGCCATGGATGAGCATACAGGGACTTTGATCTGTTTCTAACTCCTTTTGGTAAAAATGGCTTGTTTCGTTAAGCCGCTGCATTTAAAGCTTTCAATGAGAGCCTTCTCAATGAGGATAGTATTAAAAACAAGAGTCAGCGTACAACTGTGAATAAGAGAGGTTCCTTCTCACCATATTGAAGTAAGGTTCTTGGCTGATAACATAAGGAAGGATCCCTATTGTGAAAACTTTCAAAATACAGATTTGATATTGTCTGCTCTCTATAAAGACTGGCTGCTGTAGTCTGGGATGCTTTCAGGGAAGGGGAAAATTGCAGATGGGTGATAACAAATGGTTAATCATCATTCTTCTAGCAGATGACCTTCAGTTTAGCATAGATGAAAGATACAACAAACATTGCTTATGACAGACTTCTCAGTTCTTGTTACTGAATGATTACAGGGAGAGATAGTATTTAATGAAGTTTTAATTTTGTTGTCTAAACTATCAAATCCTGCTATATTGAAGTTGAAATGTCTTTTATTTCCCCTATATGCAGCTTAGTTAAAATACAACTAGGGTAGTTCTTGATTCTAAATATCAAAGAAAAGAATCTCATGTTTAAACTTACATTTCCACTTTTTTTTTTTTTTAAAGTGACTAAGGAACACAATTCTGTAGGAAGCTCACAGTACTCTTTTGGAAAATCTGGCTCTGGTTCTAGTGTGAGATCATCTGTGAATAAAAAGGGCACAGAACACTCTTAGGACAATTGTGCTTGCTCTTGTTAATGACATTTTTCTATTTTAGTTACAGTTCCAGTGAGGCTTTTGGGTTAGAAATTCAATTTCATAATATTTTAATTTGGAAAGCTGTAGTAGTAAGATTTACTAGTGGGACAGTCTTTAATGCTGAAGTCTGTGATGCATGCTGCGTTGTGTTTTTTAATGACTGTCAATGTGCTCAATACTGATATGGTTGCTGGTTGGCTGGCTGGTAGAGTGAAGAACTGAGGAGATTTACATGTCAGCCTTTGATGTTATAGAAATGACTCAATTGTCATGATTATAGTTCATTATTTACATTATGTTGTAATCTAAAAAGTCTACTGTGATCACAGCTCTATGATGTGTATTAATGCACATAATAAGAAGAATGTATGTAGACAAAATTATTTTACACAAAAAAGAGAAGATGGGGGAAAAAAAGACAGAGAACTGTTGCTATCCTGACTCAACAGAGAAGAAACTAGGGCACAGTGTGTTGGAGCCCTTCGGGTGCTCTAAGCAACAGGAACGACTCCCAGGTCTTTATGTGTCAGTCCAGTGCTTCAATTGCAAAACATCTGTGCTGTCATTGTTGGATGGTGAAGTTTGAAATGCAGCCATTTAATTTGCTGTGTTTTTTAACTAAGTTTTTGTATTCCTATTGTTATTTGTGATTGCTTCTGTAACCCCTGTAATTGAACGGTTGGAGTTGCAGCGTACGCAGCACTTCGGTCCTGCTGCCAAACTGTTTGGTCCACTTCAGCAGTCAGGCAAGCGTTGATCTGACTTCATGTGTAAAATCTCAGCAATGTTTGCCTACCTTTGTAAAGTAATTGAAGATTGTACTGCTGAAAAGCACTCATTAAGAGCAAAGTGGAGAATGTTATGGTTACTCTTCAGAAATAATTGTACAGTGCTAATTACAGGGTAGGGGAAAGGATTTGGAAGGACTGAAAACGGAAGTCAGCTTCTAGGTTTTAGCATCATGCAAGATATGGCTAGCTTGCTTTGCAATGATGCATCATGTAGCTTCCCTGTTAGGATTAAAGGCTCTGTAGTGTCCCCATCTAGTAGAGCTGTCAGACTGCACCATCTTGCATCGCATCACATAATTGCAGCTTCATAGGACCCATGCTGTTCAGGTCAGGGTTGTCTCTGCTAGCTGAAAATCAGTAGGAGAAATAAGTTCTTGTCAGACATCAAGGCAGTGCATCTGTGAAGGCTTATAAGGCTGTCACGGCCCTTAGCTCTCCATCTGAATTAAAACATTGAACTGAAGAGAGAAACCTGTCAGGATTGTGGCCAAGGAAATCTAAGGTGTTTTAGTCCTTGAAGAATGTGTTTTTCTTTTCTCCCTCCTGTCACTCTGTTGTTGATATGGAAAATATGACAGCTGAAAATTTAAATACTTCTCTTTGTCTCATCTTGCAGGCCAAAACAGCAGCAGCAGAACAATTTTTCCTTGTTTCCTTCTACCAAGGGCTGGAATTTCAGAGGGGTAAGTTTGTTATTGTTTCGTTTATACTCTGTAGCCTTCCCTCCTGCTTCATTCCGCTGCAGCGTAACTTCATAGTTAAAACATGATCTGCAAGAACTGAAATCATGGCAAAACATTTATAGAACAGAATTTTGTGACCTCCTAAAAGGCCTTCTAAAAACCCCAGCATTTTTTTAATGTGTTTGGCTGACTTATTATGAGGGGTTGGGGAGATAATTTAATGTAAGTGGGTTAACATACAATGTGATTTAAAAAGATAAAGAGTATGTTTTCATATCCAAAAATAAATCAGCTAAACTGAACAGATAGGTACTGGTTTTTAAGTGCTCTGACTCTAATGTAGATATTTGTAAAGTTACTTATCAAAAACTTGTATATGTGAATTTTGCAGAAGTACAATTGGAGAATTGTAACCAAAAAATGCATGGATTTCTTAGAAGGCAGAGGGACTAGGTTTTATTTTGGTTTGGTTGGCTGAGCAAGGAAATATGGAAGCATGTGTATTGCCACAGTAACTGAATACATGAAAAAGCAACGCAAGTGGAACTGAGAACCTTCGTGTTTGCTGGTGGTGTGAGTATCTCTTATTCCTGCCTGCTTCAGGTTTCAGAGGTACATTTCTTACGTAGATCAGTTCTTCCAGAGTCATGTTGTTCTCTCTCTGTCCGCGGTGACCTGTGAAGCTTTCTACACCATATGTGGAAAAATTTAATGCAATGGTGCATGATGTTCAAATGGCAATGGTGTGTTTGCCATGAGTGTAAGTACTGTAGCCTAGAATGCAGTCTAGGTGAAGGTGTTGTCACTACCTGTTGTGTCTGAGTCATAGTGTTACTGTAATCTTTTGGTTAAAGGAAGGGCTTTTCTGCCTTGGAAACTTCATTTAGTATAATAAACAGTAAATTACCATTACCTGTAATGTGGACTGACGTACACTGAACCTAAAAATTTCAGGTTTTGTGTTCAGGAGAGCATATAAATGTGTTTTCTCTGAGCTTCTCTCACCTTACCTGAAGTAGGTATGAAAGTAGTAGGAAGAGTATTGTAAGTGTGAGTTGTAGCTGGAGAAACAATGATCCTAAGTTGAGAGAGCTCACTGGAAGTAAGGGCTTAGGGTTGGTAAGTGTGGCGGCATGAAGTCTGCAATCTGAGCAGCGTGGCCCAGGCGGAGTGGGCTAGTACGCAAAGAACTGGGGAGTAAAAGACTTGAGAATCAAGAAGAGAAATCAATAACCTTAAAGGAGGTAGGAATAGGTAGTATTAGAGACAACAGGCAGCAAACAAAGGATATTCAAACCACCTCCTGCATGTCTGGAAAGGAAGATCTGTGGGAATTGTCTGCCACAATATTTTTAAGGAAACTTAGGGGATGCTAGCACAGATGGCAAGTTCTATAGTTGTAATGTTTCACTGAATGCACAAGAATTGGCAGTTTCAGTTAATTGTTTGAAATAAAGTACTACATCAAGGGCAGAACCTGTATGAGTTGTTCACTTATGCTGGAACCAAGGCAACTGAGCACTGGAAAAGAGAGCTAAGACTCGGTTGGTGTTTGCATTGTGTCAGCATTGACTTTATTTTGATGGATGGAGAAAATACATTATGAAAAGCCCAATGAGCAGACTTGCCACAAAGGTTTTCATGCACATGGTGAATGATAAAAAGGTTAACTTAATGGGTAAAAACTAAGTTAATGTTGACAGTGGAGCAGTGCCACACTGAGTGCAACAAACAAAACTCTGGAGCTCCTTTATTCATATATGGGTTTTTAAACATCTATGCTGTTTCTATATTACTGACTATAATATAGGATCATTCCAACAGTCACAAAAAATAAGAGAAGACAGTGGTTAAGCACCAGATTGCAGTGTTGGGTTCATCTACCTATCCTCACTTTGCAGTCAGTTTGCTAATTTTAAATGTCTCTGTATCATGATGGTAAAGTGAGCGTGTTAAAGCATCCTTGAACATACACCGACCTCAAACCTCAGAGTAAGATAAGGAAGGCCCAGATGCTAAATATCTACCAAATAAACTCCTTTGCACTTCTTTTTTCCTCTCTGTCCTGGTTT
>VZZY01011945.1:27818-61746 GCA_013400335.1 Eurystomus gularis | reverse complement strand
ATTTCATCACATCCCATAGACTTGTTTATGGTGGTTAAGGTGCACTCCCTGCCACAGAAAGAGTGATTGCGGTTCATTTTCAGTCAGTTATTATCACAATGAGGTAGGCTTAAAAGAAAAATGCAGATTCTGCTATATAAGAAATATTTCTTTTATATAAGAAATTTGTCTTTCCCCAGAAACAGGCATACTGCATTCATGAAAGGAAGATGAATAAAAGTATTCTTGAGAAAGAAAACAGTTTGAATATAATTTTGTAATCACAAACTACCCTGCAGTTGTGATGAAAAGAGAAAAAAAGAAAAAATCCAAATAACATGGGTTCGATTACTTATAGTGTTTTGCTAGGATATGACAAATCCTGGAGAAGAGTGTTGGAAGTTATTCTTCTGCAGAGAGTGAAATATTATCATCTTCCTTTGGTGTATATAAAATTCACAAGCTGCTAAAGAGCAAATACCAAGGCAAGACTGTCCAAAACTACCATTCAATGGAGATTTTCTGAAAATGAATAAAGGGAATTAGGAGGATGCCCTATACTAAGGAAAGAAATTGAAATGAATGTGTTCAGCTTCTTGAAAGTGTGAATTTTCAAAGCAGGCACCTTTCTTGGTACAATCTGATTTCACTGTCAACACACTTCTAAGTGGCTTAAAATATATTGCCCTTTCCATAAGGCTAAAAAGTCTCTGAAGGATTATGAAAATCTTAATTTTATTTCTTCTGACCAAATGTTTGAGGAACAGGAGGTGGCCAAAAGTCAAAATCATAGAAGTGACATTTATCTCTTGACACTTGTTTTGTGAAAGGTTTTGGGAGATAAATCCAATTCTTAATGTCTTATCTCTCCATTTTAGAATTAGTTGAACCAACACGTTTAAATTTGGAATGAAAGTATTCTCAGATTAATAAAAATTCCCTATCATAATTACTAGTGGGCCAGCATAAGCTAGAATATTATTTTTCAGTTAAAAATTAAGACTGAAGAATAAGATTCTATAGAACAGATTTGCCCTGTAGGTCAGGAGTTGTGCCTAGGACAGGGGGAGAATTTTAATCATATTTAAAGAAACCAAAAGCAAATTAAAAGTTAAATCCTGATAATGATGTTTAATTTTTCCTGATAAAAAGAACTTTTTTTTTTTTTACAAAAACCAAACAGTATCAGTCTAAATTCAGATACTTCAGAAGAGAACGTTGTGAATCTAGGACATCTCTGAAGATATTGCAGCTGAAAGTCTGAGAACATATGAATATTCCATATGAAAGAGTTGTAGAAATTGTTGGGGGGATTTTATGGCAACAGGAATATTTAGTCTATTTGAAACTAGTATGAATTTACTGTTATAGAACCACATATTCCAACCACATATCACATATCTTTGCCTTACTGTACTATCATCTGAGTGGCTGCACTGTTCCTTTTTTGCCCTAGCTTTCAGGGCTTAACTAATGTAAGCACTGTGCATGCCCATACAAAATTATGTATGATTTTCTTCCATACATGCTAAATTACTACATTCACTTTTATTCAATTAAGCACAAAAACAGAGACGTTTCCCTTAACACATGCTGCATATTGCTGATTTAGTGTTATGGATGATAAAAGGGATCTAAGAAGCGCTCCTACACACTTTTTCCCGAGATTTTCTGATCTAAAGCTCTTGTGGTAGATTGATTCTATGCACACCTGCCTGATGTGTGAATTTGACACAATTTTAAATCTCTGTTTTCATTATATATGGACTGAGCTTTGATAACCCTGGAGTAGTTGCAGGTGTATCAAGCTGACTTTACTCCCAGTGTGTCCCTGTGTTATCCATAGTGTTGAGAGCAACCCACCTAAAACCTACTTTGGCACAGGAAACTCTCTCAAGCTGTGTTGGCCACAGCATGAGCTGCCCTAAACAAGAGAACCTGCACGACACCTTCAGCTTTCTTCTTTGTGCTGCCTGTGGTGCAGGTGAACGATGTAGTTACCTGAGTCACCGTTGGAAGGTGAATGCAATGAGTTGCAGTGTACTGGTCTTTACTGCTGTAAAGCTCTCTGTGTTTGTCTTCCTTGCGTCATTAGGAAGTGATCGTTTGTAGCCCCTTGAGCGAAGATTATCTGATGAAATCCTCACAGAAAAATACTCCCAGTTATCTGAGGAGAAACCTGTAAGAGGTTTTCGCTTTGGGCTGAACTTTATATGCCGTGTCAAAGTGAGATATATTGCTAATTTGAGAATAAGTATTCCAGAAGCAGGTGAGGTGAGGCTAAAAGTATGTCATGGGATCATAAATGGCAGCTGTAACATTGACATAACATATGAGCAGGAGTCACAAACGGTTTCTGTATAGCTACAGTCTGTCCATATAGACACTTGGAGAGTATGTTTTCCTTTTTTAAAAGCTTCCATGAGGACAATAGAGAAGCTTTGGGAAAGAGGGAAAATCAAATCTTCATCCCCATATGCCTTTATTCAAATAATTTTCAAAGGACTTGTCCTTTAGATCCTGTCTGATCCATGTGTCGATTCTTTCAGAGACATTTGGTTGCTAAAATGACTTTTACAACACTTACCCAACATGTGCAAAGAGAGTATAAATGGCAAAAGGGATCTAAGGGTAAAATTTCTGCTCTGTTCCTTCCCTTGTGCTGCAGTGAGCTGTTAGATTCTGAAGTTCTTTGATGATATTCAAATTTTACCAAGGATTGCCCTCTCACCTATACATCTAAAGAGCATTTTTTTAATTCTAACCACAACTTCTACATCTCAACAAATGCTTATCCCTGTGGAATACCTGAAATGTAGAAGATGCAAGACTGCTTCCTGCTTTGATTCTGACATTGCTCTGTTATCAATTCCAAGTGTTTCTCTTTGAGTGTTTTGTTTCCTTTGCTTTTAGAAGTGAAATGTGAGAAGTATTTGGGATTTTTTTCTGGTTTTGAATGAAAACTCTCACTTAAAACTTTGAGAGAATTGTTGTCTAGCTGTAGCTAAGTTACACTCCACAGTCTGAGGGAATAATCTTTTCTATATCCACAGCTAACATTTGTACAGGCATTAAACTTTCCTGTGTCTTATGCACCTAAGAACTTTATTTGCCTACAATACCCTGGTTCTAGGAAAAGTACTCTTTCTGAGTGGTTTTGATTATGACATCCTTCTCTTTGTTATGTATTTTATCTATCAAGCATAGTAGCATAGGGTTTGTATTTCACTACATTCGTTATAAGAGTTATTAGTTGTAGGAACAAAAGTACAGTATGATACAAATCACAATTACAAGAATAATGTTCCCACTAGACTTCATAAAGGACAAGTCATTTATTGTTTTAATGTAGTAAGGACCTGCCAATAAACATAGAATAAAGCTTATTAAATAAATTTTATCCACAGGCCACCAGAGACTGAAATAAAACATGATGCACCATGCTAAAATCATTTTCTAAAAACATCGCTTTTTCAGAGTTTCTTAATCAGTACCCTTATTGTTGTCATAAAAAAATTCCACTGCCAGCACCAAAATTGTCCCCAGAACAACAGATTAGAACCTTTATTTGAGAATTAGGAAGAGTATGAGGATTACATGGGGAACTAAAGCAAATATATTATAAAAAATAATCCTTTTATGGAGGAACATTATGAAGGAACATTGACAAAAATATATGGAACTTATTCAGCTCTTGTTAAAAAAAGAAGTTAAACTAGGCATGAAAGCCCTATTAAAAAATTTACAAAGTCCTACTTTGAGTCCTATTATTAGCTATTAAATCCAGGCTAATGATTTACATGACTTCCATGTCATTTTATAACAAGGATGTTTATTTTTTGTTCTATTCTAAGCTTCTGAGAAATTATTTTTTTAATTCATGTGTTCATTTTAGCATTTTATGTAAGGATTGTGGCCATTAATTTAAAAATCTCTGTTTTTTTCTTGTTGTTACAGTTTTCTGTCTTCACTTAACCCTAGAATAAAAATAGTCACATAGGCTAGGAAATGTCACATGTGGTAAATGTTCACCCATCTCCCTTGAAATAAGTTAAATGTCATAGAGAATTAGCTGTCAATATCATGGGACTACTAACAGAAAAATGTATGCAGGACAGAACAAATTGCTGGGCTAATGGTTGAACTTGATGATCTTGAAGATTTTTTCCAACCAGAATGACTCTGTGACTCTATGAAATTCATTCATCCAGGTTCGACTCTCTGCATAATCCTAGTGACATTTTTACAGTCAAAGACAAAAGAGAGAATAAGTAATAGCTCTGCTCTAGCCGTTATCTGTGTCAACACCCTTATCTGAGGCAGGCTCTTCTATTACGTTTGCCTTCAGAAGAGGAGCCTTGTTCAGTGACTGCACAGTCTTCAGATTGTGAGATGGTTGCTTCTGACCCCAGTGCTTACGTTTTGCTTCTAACAATGTCAACATCTTTAATCCTTTTTCTAACT
Source organism: Eurystomus gularis (assembly GCA_013400335.1). Classification (NCBI taxonomy): domain Eukaryota; kingdom Metazoa; phylum Chordata; class Aves; order Coraciiformes; family Coraciidae; genus Eurystomus; species Eurystomus gularis. The sequence goes on along the minus strand of VZZY01011945.1, from coordinate 57,303 downwards.
TTTGTTAATAAATGTAAATTTAATTTTTTTCAATACCTGATTCAAATAATTATTTCTCTTCAGTTTGAATACATATGAAAGGTAGGTTTGATTCTGGCTTCGTCATTTTACAAGCCACTTTGTTTTCTTGTCCGTCTGGAGGAAGTCATGCTAAGAGAATAGACAGGGCCAGACCACAGGTACAAGCAGTGGCAAGTGATCATCATACTGGTAAAGCATTAGAAAAATCCCCTGAGAAAGTTTTGGTCCATGCCAACCAGTGTGCCCAAATACAATGCCCAGGTAGAGACTGGAAGTATCATACCCAGTTGCTTAATAACAAGCTGTTCTGGCTAATCACCTTCTCTAGTGACAGCAGTATCTCTAGTGACAGTGCCCAAAAGACATGAGTAAGGAATTATGGATAGCATATCCTTCTGTTCTAACTCCTCTTGACGCCTAAAAAAAAATAAGTTTTAATATCCTTCAGGATGCTAAAATTTGTTCCAGGAAACCTGTGCAGATAAAAGCTTTCCACCAGTCATCTTTAGATTTTTCTTCAGAAACCTGTGAATTTCAATAACCATTTTATATCGTATTTCAAACTCTATTCCACCAACTTCTTCATATCCTAAGATAACAACTCAGATATTATTTCGAATTAATTTTTAGTGTTGACTTCCATTTAATGTCTAAAAAAATATTTGGAAACATTTTTTGTTATGAAAATCACTACCTGATATACGCCTGGGAAAAAACGTATCTGTATTGATAATAATTTCCGACATAGAATATTATTTTTCTTTGTGGTTTTTATTGAAGTCATACCCATACATTGGGGTGCACATCATAATAACATATGTTTACAAAGCACATTAATCAGTTGCACTGATGTGTTAATCTTGTTTTTCATAGCAGATTGAATCTGGTCCTGATGGTAAATGCTTCCAGATATTAATATAGATTTAGAATGGAAGTTCAGCCTTCTACTTTCCTTATATTATTGTTTTATTTGAGGACCTGTGTTGAATTTATACCTAGCTAGCTTTGAAATAGTACGTAAAATTGATTTAATGTAATTTCAGGTTTTTTTCACACTCCTGGTAAAACGTTAGTACAGAAAAATTAAACCCAATGCTTTTTGTATACAGAGGCTCAAATGAGCCCTCGCTGCTATTTCAGTTTCAATTGTTCATGTCACCTGAATTTCACGTCACAACCTGCAACTCAAAAATCTAAAAGTCAAAACAAAAATCAGAAAAATTCTTTATCCACATTGGGTCTGTAACATATGAAATCTCATGGAATAAGTAGCCTGAGAAAGAAAAAGTTCTTAATATGTCAATGTCACTGTACCATACTAAGTAGTTAACTCTGATGTTTTTTGTAGAGACATCTCAGCCTGCTTTACCCCATAAAAAACAAGGAAAATAATTTCAAGCCACTTCTAAGGAATATAACAAAAAATGATTAAAGCTTTTTACACTGAAATGTAAAGAATTAAGCAGAGATTTCACTCAATTCATTTTTCCATTCACTGATATATTTTTATTAAAAAATCCTTGCCCTGTTTGACAGTCTTATAGATGGTATTAATGTCAGTAATCACTATGCTTTCTAAGAAAGAAAGAGACATTTGTCAAGAAAGGCTTGAGCAGTTATTCTTGTTGGAATTTGATCCTGTTTCCTGCAAACAAAGAAACCAAGCACAAAAGAGAAAAAAGGGGGGAAAGAGGGAAGGAGAAACAGCTTCGGGAGACACAGCAACATGGTTGCTGCTAGAAAAAAACAAAACAAAAAACCAACCAAACAAACAAAAAACTCCACTGAAAAACCAAGGCATAGGATGTGGTTTTATCAGCTACTCCAAGATCTGGCAAACTTGTATCACTGTTATAGCATTTAAGACATTGCTTTCAACTTCTTTTTTGGCCACAGGCTCACTGCAAAAAATCTGTCTTGGCTGGGAAAGTCAGACTGTTTTCAACCAGAAAGCAGGAAACAGAGATAGGAAAGGAACAACTGAATGGAGAAGAAAAAAAAAAAGAGAAAATAGACTGGATGTAAATCAGAAAAATAAAACAAACAAACAAAAAAAGAAAACAAAACAGTCATTCCAATCACAATGTCCAGGATAACACTGAGGATGTAACCAAGGTAAGTAAAGGTATCATAACCCTTTCCTTCACCTTCATCTTATTTCTAAAGATTGTGGTGGTGGAGGGTCATGTTATCTGGTAATAACTGTTGTGACGCCAGGAGGCATTAAAGTCTAAACTTCAGACTTTCTAATTTTGTCCACTGTTTTCTGCTCCCCTCTTTCCTTTATTTACCAATATTGGCCAGTATAAATTATCCCTGGAACTATGAGCCATTAGATTAATTCCGTGTTTTAAGGACTCCAACAATTCTTGTCTTTCAAAACCAACATCATGGGAAAGACTGAATTTGCATTTTTTACCTTGAGCAATTTTGAATATAGACCTACGAGCTGAAATTAGGATGAGTCCTTTACTTTCAAAGTATTTTACACTAAATAAGACATAGACTTTGCTTTGGTCCTAGCTAGAAACTGAAAATTGGTCAATTTCTCCTGAATTTTCTGTTTTATTAAGGAGTTTTGTATGTTTGTAGTCACCAGATTCAAAAAGGAGGTGACTGTTCACTGCAGTAAGGGAATAAATCAGGAATGTATCATTGACTATCACAATACAGCCACTAACATAGATAATTATCACAATATATTTTGTCTTGCTGGTAGAGTCCTGTATATTTCTGGTGCAGAAAAACAAAAAAATCCCCTCAAAACTCAGAATGTTTTCAAGACTTAAGGCAAAGTCATTACAGGGGGTACATAGGTCACTTGGCAAATTTTCCTTTTTTCAAATAGCATATACTACTAGCTAATGGCCATTAAAAAACACACACTCTCTTATTGCAGGCACTATGCTTTAAATTATTTTCCACCAGTGAAATCACAGAAGCCCAACATGGAACCATTGTTCTGCAGAGAACCTAAGAATGAATGTCAATAACCTAGGGAAGCCACTGAAAAAGCAAGAAATTGAATATTGTCTTTTCCTAACTCATCACACCCATCTGTGGGAGACGTTGCTGGTAACAGGATGCCTCCAGTTATAAATAATATTTATTGTATCATTATGCTGTATCACAGCTGCTAATAAAACCTAGAATAAATCTGTAAGGTAAAGTCTACCTTCTGAAATGGTTCATGATCTGAATGAAAATCTGCTTTATAAACACAAGCTGAAAGTGCCAGAAAGGTAGAAATTGCCTGATGTAGTACTGCTGATTTGGTGGAAAATTGCTTCAAAGAATGAGCTAAAATGACTATGTTCAAAGTAATCTAAGATGCAAATGTAATGCATTGCTCCAGGAACTCTCTACTTGTTTTTCAGTGTGACAGTTCACTGAACTGTACTGAGTGGTAGTCAGAAAATGAACAGATCTATTTTAATTTCAAGCAGATCTCAATGGCTGAAACTGGCAAAAAGATGATTCTTAGCAGTTGGAGATGACATCTTCCTTCTTTGCCTCAGTAAAGCAGAGAGGATTTGGAAAGCAAAAGTAGATCTCACTGTATGTATCAGACAGAAGCAATGGGGAAAGTTTTAATCTAGAAGAAATGCTAAAAAGAATGACTTGCAACAAAACTTTGCTCGTTAATGCTGAAAAATAAAAGAATATATTTTTAAACACAGAAGCTGTGGCTTTAAAGCACAGAATATCATTAATCTTCCATTGGAAAAAAAGAAAAGCAACAAACAAGCAAAACAAAAGATTAAATGCAGGCATTTTCTCATTAACAGAACAATGCTGAAATATTCGCATTATGCTTTCATTTTGAAATAGATTTTGATACCTTTACCTCTTTTCAACAGTACTCATGAAGCCAGTGGAAACAGTAATTGAACATAATACTGGTTAATGTATGTAAAGACATAATAACTTATCTCATAAACACATCTTAGTGAAAATATATCACTTTCAACAGCTACTGTATATTACTCCAATTATATTGGAAATACAACCTCATTTGTTTGATAAAATTAGGACATACTATCAGTGTTTCTTAAAAATCTTCACTTGGCATATTAATAAATCTCAATCTTTTCATTTTATAGCAGCTTGTAACCAAGTAATAGGCTGTTAGGTTAGTTTTGTTCACAGTGGGAGTCACAAAATAACAAAGGACTGAATTTACAAACATGAAGGAGAAAATCATCAGCAAAGATGGAATCATTCAAAATAATTAGAATACATAATACTTGAAGTTCAACATTGAGTTTAATCATGGGTACTTTATCATTAAAAGCTATAAATTTTTCATCTCTAAAAGACTGATCTAACATTCTCTAGAGAGGTAAAATGGTAAGATTCTTCAAGAAATCTTTCATTTGAAATCACATGTTTTATACAGTTTGCCAAATATTTTTATACTCTAGCTTCTAGAGAGTATTCCAGTGCTCAGATTCCCTTGATTTATATGAATTTAGTGTAACAACAAAGAACAGTTTTTCTGAGCTTCACGCTTTTGCTGGTCAAAAAAATCTGCCCAATTACTTAACAATGTCCATGCTTAAAATTCATCAGCTGATTTTCTGACTATTGACTAAATCCTGTTTTAAAAGATGAAGAAGCCACTATAGGCTTTCATGTATATTGAAATGTACTAAATATCTGTCTTGTCTGAGCTTTGTGTTGTAGTTGGCTAATACCCTGGAAGTGAATAAAAGAGATATTTGAGGAAGGTGAAATAGAACAGTGAAGTCTTGCAATGAGACTGGGGGGGGGAGATAAATAAATAAACAGGGCAAAGAACTAGCTACTTCACCTGGAAGATTTTGCCTGATATTTTACAATTTGTTTGGGAGCATGCTGACTTCACTGGACCTTTAGTTTCTGATTGTGCATTCCAGGTAGCAACAGTAGCTTAATTGTGTATGCTAGCAACAACATCTGGCCTGAACTCTTACTTGTGATGTATTTCTTTATAGGTACAGCAGGTATTATATATGGTGTTTCATCTTCAACTTAATAACATATTTCCAAATTCCGTTCTTAAAACTTCTGTTAATTTGAGAGAAAGGAATACAATCTCCTCTTACATATCACTTTTTCTGAACAATTTTTTTTTTTTTTGCCTGAACATATTCAGGCAAGCATAATTTTACAGTAGGTATATGAAATAGTGTTTGCTATACTGGGGTTGGGGGGGAACTTTTCCCACAGAGACAATTACACAAGCCAGACAAGGATCTGGCTGTCATCTTTACAGATAGGACAACATATAAACTCTCACATTTAATTGGCATGAATGTGACAAGAGAATACTGAACATAAGGTCTCCAGACAGCCAATAAATCTGCCTTGTGTCTTTCTCCCTCAATCAAAGACAGAAAATGGCTATTTTTGTATCTTGAGTTCACGTACAAATTTTTTTGTGTTCAAAAGAGGGCAGGAAATAAAGCATTTTAACTGGACAAAAACATCATCATCTTGCTTGTATTCCTCTAATGCCTAAAATAGTCTCCCCAATCCAACATCCTTCTAAAAGGATCAAAACTGCTGTGATTTTTGTTTGATTTTTGAAGTCTCCTCCTGTTTATTTATTCTAGGTCAGACAAGTCAGAAATTTATCATTCCACAGACATTTCATTATTCATTTTTTCTCTTGTGTTAGGCACTGTACATCTCTAAGATAATATAGGGTCCCATACACAGAGTAGAAGGGGAAATGAAGAAACATACCCAAAGAACAACTTCCCAAGGTCAAAGAGTGTTATTACTGATGGAGGAAGAAATAAATCTGACCTGCCTTTAGTTCCAGAACAGACCAGAGTCTTTGAAGTTTGGCAGTAATACAGAAGTGGAAGCAAACCCTTTTCCATTCTTCACTTCCCATTTTAGTGTCCTACTATTTGAATTTCTTCCCATGGAATGAAGTGCCAATGAAAAGAAATGGATGAAATGGTTAAAGGGATTTAGTCTGGTGAGAAGAGGGAGATTGGAAAATTTTCTGTTCAGGATGATGTAGGAAATGGCAGAAGATACCTTGTATGTAAATTTTGCTAGCAAAATGACCTTTTAATGTGCCTAGATTTCTGGGCATCTGTATTTTAAATATTTCAAAATAAATAAAGATCAATCATTCATAAGGAATAGAAGCAATTTCTGTTAATCTTCTACTAATTATTTAGGTATGCAACTTTCATTTAAAGTGTCTCTGACAATCCTTTCTGTGAGCTAAATAGTACATTTGAAGAATGAGCCCTGAGTAAACACAGTAATTTTCATAATATTCTTTTATTCTATGTGAACTCCTAATTCAGGTGATTAATGGGAAGTTTTGTAGTGTTAAAAATCATTATGTGAGGTAACAACTGTGAATACATACTAATATTTTCCTATTCAATATTCATACCTGCAGCAACCAATCCATAAACTACAAAAACTAGAAGGCAGGACTTAGTTCAACCCATTTGCCATGCACTGGGCCAAGCTGTCTGGGGAGGTGACTCAACCACTATCCCTGCTGAGATTTTGAGGATGTCAAGATGTGGGGACAAGGGGACACGGTTGGGTGGTGGATGTGGTAGTGTTGGGGCAATGGTTGGACTTGGTGATCTTGAGGGTCTTTTCCATCCAGAGTGATACTGTGATACTGTGAGTGACCATTAATTGAGCAAACAGAATGCTTTTCTTTCACCACTGAAAAGAATTTCAAGCTAAATACTGGCCATATATTGTAATAAGAACACCTTAATCTATTTTTGTTCACTATCCAATTAACATAGAGGTCACTTGACACTATAACTTCAGTAGCCTTGTAATCCTTGCTCAGCTCCTGGATAACCATGCAATAATAGATGGAAAAAATGCTTCTAGCTATGGATAGACCAAAAACTTGAGTCCTTGTATTCTCCTTGGAATGATGGATACTCTTGTGAATTAGACAGGTGCTCTTAACTTTGATAACCTTCTGAGATGTAGCATAGCAACTTTCATTCTCCTGCCAGATGAGGGAGAATATTAAGAGGGGTTGCTGTAAAATGATTTTATGTATTCATCATCATATCTGGATGCTATGAAAGTGAATTCTTATAGAATACTGACACACACTTGAAATTTGTTTATCCTTGGAAATAGCCAAAAAAATCATTGGAATTTTAACTCACCCTCATGCCTTTAAATTGACTCCCTCTTATCACATCTGCAGTCTCCTGAACAAGTGAAATCACCAGTAAAAAATAAACACAGGATGTTCAGAATAAATGACAATCAAAAAAAGTAACAAAAATGTTCAGATCTTTCTCAGCAGGAGGCTGTGTGAAACTAGACATTTGGCCTAAGTTTCCTTGAATACAAGAAAGAGCGGAAGAAAATGAGGCAAAAAGTAGAAACAAGCAAGCAAACTAACAAGCAGTGCATCAATTCAGTGCTATCAGAGAGCCTGAGAGACAGAAAGAAATAAGCAAATGTGATTTATACACTTAATATTTTTCCACGGCCAAGGTATTCTGTGGCAGCATATGCAAGTATCTAAAATCCATATTATCTCCACTTCACAGGGAATATAGTTATGAGGTCTCACACTATAAAGGTACTTTCTTGTGTAAGCATTTACCATTATTGTGAGTCTTCAGCTTGCTTATTTGTTGTTTACACATGACCTTGACAAGAAATGATGACTCCACCAGTACAAATTAATAAGGTTTTACTGTATTTTGCTGCTTTTTCTTCCACACTAAGTTTCTAACCGAACTACAATTCAGATTTCATTACTTTTAAAAATATCTTTATATTGGTTCTTACAAGACTTTGTTAGATTAAAAAAAAAATCACAGTAAGATAAAGATTGGACAGCTGAAAAATCCTAGTGGATGGCTTCACCTTGACATTCTGCTAAGCTCAACCTCTACTAAAGCTACAAGTTTTGCATTAAAAATATTGAAGAAAGATTTGCAGTCCAAGAAATGAAATTGTAATGAGGGTATTGTACAGCTGAGGTACTGTTTCAGCATGATAAAATTAGGACAGTGCAAAAATAAAGCAAAAATATTCCAAGAGAAAAAATAAGTTTTTGTTTTACTGTGTTTTTCCATGCTCCATCAAAAGATAAGATTGACATGCAGTTTGATAATATTTTAGAAAACTATATTTTCTCCAGTAGAATCAATCTCTAAAATGAAAAACTATTTAGGAATAACAGATATATTCTTTATTGTAATAGTTTTGTTTGGTCACTGTCCATATAATATCAGCTTTTCAGTAAGGACTCTGTGTTGCAAGAAAAAATATGCAGGATGACAAGATAGTAGCATATATCTGCAGGATGGTAGGTCTGCTAGTCTCTCCTAGAAGCCAACCTCTCTGCACCGTTAATAAACTATTTCCAGTTTATGTCATTTTGTTCAGGGTTTTGTAAGGTGGATCTCACTGAAACATAAATTTCTTATTCAGTGGGACTCAAATACAGTCATGGAGGATGGTTTTGAAGACAGATTAAATCTCAGAGCTAGGATTGTCAAAAACCTGAAGAACCAAGTACTCTGACTGTCAGGTGAGATGTAGATTCCAGCACAATATGTAAATTTCAGACTATTTCTTACCTCCAAAACACACTCTATTGCTTCGAAATGTCTCAAGTCGTGACAAAGCAGTATTCACAGCACCTCAAAAATATCTACTCTCACTCAATATACAGGTGTAGCAGTAAAGTGAATTAGAGAGCAGGCTTAGTATTTCATCTGCAACAACAATTATTTTTGTGCTAACACAAGACGTTAGAAAAAAGAAACCAAATTCTTACTCAAATGTTATGAGTATGAACAGTTAGCTGCCTGTCAAGCTGCGTAAGCCTTTAGCCAATATTATTTATGCTGGGTCACAAAGCTGTAGGTGCGCTGTGGAGAAAGGATGAAGCTAATTAGAAAATGTGGAAATAGCCTGGTACCTACTTTACCTACAGAGTTATCACTTATTTCTTAAGAATCTAGGTCTAAGAATCTGCAATCTGTTTCAAAATGGAGTTAACATTTTTCAAGAAGAATATCCACAATCTGAAACTTCAAAATACCACAAATTCATACTAACTTTCTACAATATCTACCTTTTTTTTTTTTAAATCCTACCTCTGAATCATCTGCTTGTATAGAATATACAAAGTGAGAAATATTTTCCAGCTGTTTCCTGCTGTTTCTACAGAAGACTAAGTAACTATATTACCCCAACACTGCCATTAATATTTTCTGTTTACTCAACCTAGGGGCTGCTCTAACGCTTCTCACTTAAGTAACACACAAGATTTCAGTGACTGAATATATGTGGAAAACAAAATAGTGGGAAGAAAAGATCAGGAAAGTGTATGGCTTCTTTTTCCTTAGAGAAACAACAACATCTTTTAATGTTTTGAAAGACTGTCAAACTGATATTTTGGTAGCTGATTCATCCACTGACTCCTGGCTTTAACACTTCTTCCACCACCAAAGGCTGAAAATTCCTCATTAACACTACTGTGACAGATCATCATACCAGATAGTACCACTAAACAATTAAGAACTCATTAAAATCAAAGTTTCTTTTCAGATTATGTAAACCATAGTCATTTCCACTGATACACTATTTTGGAAAGTAAAAAATACGTGCAACTATTACACAACGCAGAACATTTACAAATAGGCAGAAATATAAATATGAAAAGGCATTAGCAGCAGAAAACACAATGTATAATAAATAAAGCATGTAAGAATTTAATGAGTCAAGTCTTGCTATGAATTAGTCACTAGGCGTATTACTGAGTAAAATGGATATTTCTTCTGCAATGCAAATATTTTATGTGCAAACAAAAGACATCAATACAAGAAATCTGATCTTTACTCAAATCGAGCTGAAGTCTGAGCTTACTCTTAAGTTCAAGTATCATACCAAAGCTATCAATATTCTGCCTTTGAGGTTTATTGTTCCTGCACTGGACAAATTGCTACTGAACACAGATCTATGTGCAGGGTGAGAAGGGACTATGTCTTTAGTTTCAGTATCACATAGCTCCGTCTCAAAGAGGCCTTTTAAAGGCTTTTGTGAAAACAATGCTTCATAAAGTGAGAGTGTGAGCGTATTCTTACTATTGGGTAGTGTTTACGGGGACTAGGAAGTAGAAAAAGTAGGGCATTAGGAAATATCTACGTTTCATAGTTAAGTACAGAAATTAGCTTAACAGATTTTGCAGAAAGTCAGATTTGTCTACAGATTTGTCTACAATGGAGACATCTTTGCTCAAGCATGCTGCCCAAATTCATTTATAATCAATAGAGAGAAAAGCTCATGTAAGGATGGCTCGTGCAACCCATTCTAGGCACCAACCTATGGGTAAATCAATTTTTTCCTTAGAAATGTCTGCTTTCCTCCCCGACTGCAAAGAGGGGCTGAATAAAGACTTCAGAGGTAGTCATATACTTTGCAGTCAGAAGAATCCACACAAAGTTTTGGGTACAATGAAAGAGGGAAGGTAGAAACATGTCAAGAGCAAAAAGAGAGAAAGGAGAGTTATTTTAGGTATTACACAACTATATTTTAGCTACTATATGAGGAACAAATGTGAGAGCAACATGCTAATTGTCATGTCTTGCTGCCAGTAGCTGTACTGCTCTCAGGACCAAATTACAGCCTGCATATCGTGCTGCAACCTCCTGTGTAGGTACCACAACTCCTTGAAGGAGCTCTAGTGTGATAATTCACAGAGGGACACGGGGAGATTTCACAGTGGCAACCAATGACCATTTGACTCTGATGACAAAGTACGGTTGCTGCAGTAGGACAGCTGCCATGAGCTTGTGGTTGTGCTGCTGCACGTAGTATTGAGCTGGCAGCAGGTGTTCAGCCAAAGGCAGCACATTCTATCTCACACATACATATACTTCTTGGAGAAAAAAAGCCTGGAAGAGAAGCTGCAAAGGTAGCATGGCTGGATATTTCTACTTCTCAGTACAAATAATGAGCCTGTATACAGTGACAGTTATCTCTATCAATGAACAGTATGTCAATATATGAGCAGATGATAGAAATTCATATGAAAATCATCCTGCAGAAGTAGAAAGCCTCTACATCAGGGCTGAATGGCAGAGAACTCAAGAAGAACATGATAGCCACCAAAAACGATGTAATTTCTTACTCCCAGGAAGGTTCAAGCTGTTAAACATCTCCTGGATGCAACATAGGGCACAGCTTCAATGAACCATCTGGTTTGTACCACATGTGTGCAGCTCGTTTCTGGCACTAACTTTTGGACCAAGTAAAGAAAGATCTGGAACAAGATCCTTGCCAAGTAAAAATTGAGCTGTTATTTTCTTGAGGGTTAAGTCCACTTGCAATTTGTGCACAATCCATCCTTCTGCTAGTATTAGTTAAGCAAGTACTAGCTGCATCACAAGACCCTGAGCGAGTATTAGAATGGATTTATCGACAGGAGTTTGTTGCAGGATTGTAGCAGCAGGTGAAGAAAAACGCCGTGATGACATTCAGCTTACTACTGAATCAGAAAAAAAAACCAACAACCCAAAGTCTGTTGAGAAACACCCCTTCAGATTAAGTCCGTTGGAGGAAAAATTATTCCGGGAAATGTATCTCAAGACATCCTTGTCAAAAAAATGTTTAGAGGAGAAAGAAATGCAAAGCAAAAAAAATTTTTACATAAATCTAAGCAAAATAGAAAGACTGAAAAATCATGTAGGGTTGTAGTCCCAAGAATGTATATTCCTATTAAACTCGAAAGCTGGATAAACTAATGAACTAGTGAGTGGTATTATGCATCAAAACTCAATCTGTTACAAGTGGCCAACTCATGTGAGTTACACATCCAGCCGCATGCCCGTCATTGTTAGGTTTTATTTTTCATCTGTTAAGTGCATATTTCCCACTCATTTTCCCATTCATTTTCCAGACACAATATTTTCATAGTAATGTACTAATGGCTATGTTCGATGAAATATCTTTAGAATTAAACACTAAATCGTAAATGAAACGTAATGAAAATATAATTTTTACAAAGACTTGTTTATGTGTCAGTGATTATACTGAAACAATGGTTCTAGAAAACAAAGCATATCGGGTTTTCTTTGAAAAAAAAAGAAAATTTTACTCAGAAAAAGACAGTTTTTAAGTTCTGCATAAACTATTGAGGCTGAAGTTTTCACTTTTGGAAAGAACTGTTGAAAGGCAACAACAACACTCACTTGGATCTCATTTATTTTGAATACCTGATTATATAGTACTATATTAATCAAAAATAAAAGCCATAAACCTAAAAAATAACTGATTAAGTATCAAGTTATTAACAAAATACTGGCAGAATACCTAATTTCCATGAGAACCTTGCAGACACCAGTGTCAATAAACATATTTGAATTTTAATGACAGGAGTTTGCTCATCAAATATCTATGTCTAAGCATGATACGGAAGATTTCTACACAATTGCATTTACAGCCCATACAGGTTGTTGCATCTCATTCCACATTACTACTTCTGAACAAAGATGTTTAAATATCACTGACACAAAAGCTCTTGACAATATTGTTGTTATGGATAACATTATTGTAAATTTAGGCTGTTTACCAGGCATATATGTTTTGCTGTAGTCTTGCAGTGATATTGAACTTTTTATTGGGAAGAAACAAATAACGTTGTTTGTATAAATTTTCTTATATTTCAAAGAGACAGCAGACAATGACAAGTATTATTTACCACTACTATTGTGTCTAGGAGCATTAGACAAATAGCCTATTCTGCTAAGACTGTATAAAAACACAACAAAATGCAATTTCCATCCCAAGGAATTGACAACAACAGTAATACGTACCATTAAAAGATTAAATGGGAAACAGAAATAAGAAATATATGTGATTTATAAAAAGTGTATTACAACAGACCATCAAATTGTTGTAGGTGTCTTCTGTTTTTTCCAGGCAGGCAAGTTTTCATGGATTACATTGTCTGCTTTCAAGTAGTAACAAGGAGTCATGGAGACATCAGAAGTTGAACAGACAAATAAAGTCTTCTAATGGTCAAATTGCTCATTAAAAATACATTATGAAGGAATTGCACCACAGTTGCATTCAAAAGTCTGCAGAAGAACAATGTTGATTTTTATCTAACTCTTTTTCACTGTAAGTAAAATAGCATCATTTCTACATATTTAGTGATGTTGAGTATTAATTCCTGTACATAGGTTAGAACTCTTATTTCTAGTGTTTTCCCCCTAAATTAATTTAAGAAGTGGTGATAACTTTAGCATCTTAATAACCTATTTTCTTTCTTCAGAAGACATTATATTTATTTTTTTAAAAAACAAAATCTGAAAAAAATAATCTGTATATCTTTACCAAAGCCACCTGGAAAACCAGAGACTAGTGAAAATGACCTACAAGTGAAAACTTAGTTTTCAGGAAAAAACTAAAAATATTAGACTTTGTTTTAATTGTCTTGCAATGGATATATTTTCAACTGATAAATTAATGTATTTTCTTCCTCCAATGTCACTCACACAGTTTTAGTTTTTAAAAAGCCATTCAGTGAAAGCCAGAGCTTTTACAAGAAAAAAATGTTTAGCGATGATTTGATAACTTTAAAAAAAATAAAAATAATACTGAAGCTACTATTTTACAAGGAAAAAGAGGACTATGAAGGACCTTTTGTTTTTTGAAAACAAAAATATAATTGACTGGAATGTTGACAACAGTTTCAAGATCCTTAGAAAATTTATGCTGGCATAGCTTTTTAGGTAAAAAAGGGAAAACAAGCTTTAGCACAATTTCTCCTTAATGGATGTACTTGTAGTAGGATATGCAAGTAGCAGCATCTTAAGACATTACAAAACAAAACTGCCCCTTCTCTGGTGTTCCAGCTAGAATAGACAGCCTTCTATCTTCATCTCCTGATTGTTACCTTACAAATGGAAAAATAGAGTCTAGCTTCTGTAAAGGTCTTTAGGCTTACTGAATGCTTCTATAGTGCAAAGACCAGTAGATTTAAGATCAGCCCTGCCATGTCCAGTCATGTGTTATAATTGCTCTTGGGATTTGTGAGGAGCTAGGCATCATCAGGTGACCTCTGCATCAATAGTAGATTGCCAGAGCCCAAACACCTCCCACTCAGATGGATATCTGTTATTTTCTCCTTAAGAAATCTATGGACTTTTTGCAAGGGCATGCGGTGATAGGACAGGGGGTAACGGCTTTAAATTAGAAGAAGGCAGATTTAGAATCATAGGATCATAGAATTGTCAGGGTTGGAAGGGACCTTAAAGATCATCTAGTTCCAACTGCCCTGCCATTGGCAGGAACACCTGCCACTAGATCAGGTTGCTGAGAGCCCCATCCAGTCTGGCCTTAAAAACTTCCAGAGATGGGGCCTCCACCACCTCTCTGGGCAACCTGTCCCATTGTCTCACCACCCTCACAGTGAAGAACTTCTTCCTAATGTCTAATCTGAATCTACCCACCTCTAGTTTTGATCCATTCCGCCTAGTCCTACCACTACCCAACATCCTGAAAAGTCCCTCACCAGCTTTCTTGTAGGCCCCCTTAAGATACTGGAAGGCCACAATAAGGTCTCCTCAGAGCCTTCTCTTCTCCAGACTGGATCATAGAATCATAGAATGTTTCAGGCTGGAAGGGACATCTAGAGGTCATATGGTCCAACCTCCTGACACAAGTAGGGACATCTCTACCTAGGTCAGGTTGCTCAGAGCCCCATCAAGCCTGACCTTGAATGATGCTATCGATGGGGCCTCCACCACCTCTCTGGGCAGCCCATTCCAGTGATCTATTACCCTCGCGTTAAAGAACTTTTTTCTAATATCCAGCCTAAATCTATCTTTTCCTAGCTTGAAACGATTACTCCTTGTCCTACAAGGACACTTTGTCACTACAAACCCTTGTGAATAGACCTTCTCCTGCCTTCCTGTAGGCCCCCTTCAGGTACTGGAAGAGCTCCAGAACTGGACACAGTACTCCAGGTGGGGTCTCACGAGAGTGAGACTTAGTTTAGATTTAGTTTAGATGTAAGCAATAAGTTCTTCACTATGAGGGTGGTGAGGCACTGGAATATGTTGTCCAGAGAGGTTGTGGATACCCAGCACCGGAAGTGTTCAAGGCCAGGTTGGATGAGCTAGGTTGAGCAACCTAGTCTAGTGGAAGTTGTCCCTGCTTATGGCAGGGGGGGTTGGAACGAGGTGAACTTTAAGGTCCCTTCCAACCCAAAACATTATAATATTAAATGATTCTATGATATACCAAACAATGACAGTTGCAATGATATTTTATATGTAAAAGGAAATGTCCCGGTATTCTGATGATTTTTTTTAACTCAAAGAGTAGACAAAAAGGACAAAAGAATCAGTTCTAGTCATGGAAGCAATAACTTTTTCTAATTATTTCCACATCAGTTACTTCCTGGCTCTAGTTATTCTTTCCGCTTACTGTGTGTTTTGCATATGTTTGAAAAAAAAAGTTCAGATAAGGTTGGAGACCTAGTCCCCTGAAATACTCTGTAGCCTGGGAAACCGTAGTACTTTTGAATATATGCATACACATACCCATGTGCATATACATACATTTAAATAATTTTACAGTACGTTACGCATTTCATCCAGGGCAAGTCCTGCACAAACTAGAAATCCACTCTGCAATTCTAGTCAAGTGAAGTTCTTAAAAAAGAATATCTAACACACAAAAGATCTGCCATAAGAACCACAAGGAGCGCTTCTCAGGTTGAGAGAAAAGATTATGGATATGAGAATGAAAAAAAAGTGTGGAAAATACTGTAATTTACATTTATGATATGACCACCTCCAGTATAGATTAAAATCAGAATGTTTACTAACAGTTACTCTCATAAAGCAGTTTGTGGTATCACGAAAATGTCTTCTTCTCTGATCCCTACCTATTGAAAGAATATGGAGAATACACAGAGCTCAGGATTCAGTGCCAATTAGAGAGCAACTCTACAGTTTATCCCTGTAGTAGATGTCAGGCAAGGAAAGGTTACCAGCTGGCTTTGGAAGAAAAGAGAATATGCTAATGGGGAAATGTGTCTGGTGTTTATTCTTATTCTATATTTAATGAGATTATTCTAATGTGGTTGCTATCTCAGGGTTGTGAGAACACAGAATACCTAAGGAATATCTTCTTCCCAGAAGCTTTTCTTTTCACGCAGAAAGAAATTCTGACTGTCCATAAAACACCATGTACCCTGTATAACAATAGCACAACTGTATCAGAGTTTCAGTGTCATCCTGATAAAAGTCTTTAGAATTTGATATTCTGCGCTGGTGTGATACCACCTTTATACTTTACTGGAAAAACACCACCCTGAAATAAGAGAGCAGGAATCCAAGTAACAAAACTTAGAAGCTTTACAGCTTCAAAAGAATGGTTAAAAATGTGAAACGTTCCAATATTATTTGTTGTTTCTTAAATTTGTAGAAATTACAGATGACCTCTCTAAATCATAATTTTTTATATAATTCGTTCTTGGATCTGTTCTCCAACTTACTTTGATTATTTTATGGTTGCTAATGTACTTGTGCTGTACACATGGACATGATAAAACCTAGTGGAAGGCTAACAGCTGAAGCACATTAGATGAACGTACTCGAAATTCAAATACTGCTACTTGTAAATTAAATCCTATTCAAAACAACCACAAGTGGATGATCTTGCATTTTTAAAGCTGCAAAACTGAAAGTCTCAGCTTACTCTTAGTCCCTTTACTGAGATCATTATCTTATCTAATGGCCTGAAATTGCTTTTCATATAGTCAGTCTGGTTCAAGCAGTTATAAAATCCTAACTCTGCTAACGTTGCACAAAATTGAAAAACACTGGCCCATAAAGAAGCAAATTTCAATTAAATTCCAAGAGTGAAGCCAGTGTATTGAGGTTTGAAGGCCACTATGGGAAGTTATATACTATTTTTCAAGAATAGAACGTAGTCAATAATCTGTTTTCAAATGATAATGTCATGAATGAGAAAAGAAAATATCTCTTACCTTAGATAATAAAAAATATCTATCCTAACACCTACCCTAATAAACAATATCTTCTTTAGACATTGCCTAAAGTTCTGGATATCCCACCTACCTAAATAGATAATCCATTTTTCTTACTATAAATTGCTCATCTGTACAGTTCTATTAAGTTTCTTTTGCAATAATCGCATTTTTCATGAACCACAACTTATTACAACTGATTTTAGTAGCAGAAACTGCTGTATGAAGGAAAATGAAGAATTGTTTATGTCAAAATATAAAATATTGCTCCACTTGAACACAAAATCAGAATAAAGCATCAAGCAACCTGGTTTTGTATTACATGTCATCTCCCCATATAAAGAAAATTTTGAAAAGAATAATGTAACTTTCAGTCTTCTTTTTTTGAAGTTCCAGCAATAGTAAGAAGTTGTAAGCAGAACCCTTGTTTCTTAAAGTTTATACACTTACAAAATCGAAAGTCAGCAAATGTACCTACTGCGGTGTGCCGACACTTTACAACTGGACAGTTGCCGAGTAGGTGCTTCTCATAACTTGAAGGTAGCTTGAAATGGTTGCTCTATGAAATTACTCAGTCATAAAAGTAAATGATTGAAATTACTTGTGGCTTCAGAACTTAGTGGAAGAAGGTTGCTGGAATTATTAAAGGATATTATAGGACTCTTTGCACATATTATCTTTTTAGTCAGTACTGTGTTAAAATTTTTTTACCAACATTATTTTCAATGGAAAGCATTACAACAATTTATTTGTCTTTTTGTCCGCTTTCCGTATAATATGTTAGGATGTTGTTTTGTTCAGGATTTCTTGTTCACATGCCCAAAAATGAAGGATTTTAAGTTTCACCTAAGAACAGAAATATGCTGATTTTTATTGTACCAGGGTAAGTTCTGCAAGAGCTGCAGCTTAGTTATGTAATGTCCTGTGAACTGGTCTCTACAGATGGATTTGAATTTCTGTTATGCAAATCAGTCAGCAGTTTTCATGAGTCATCACTTCTTTTTCAAAGAACAGTTTTTACACATTATGGGAGGCAAAGTGCAAGCAAGTTGACCAGCCTTTAGTCCACCACCAGCTACTGAAAACAGCATTAAAAATAAAAAATAAAATTAAATTAAAAAACAACAACAACAAAAAACCCTCAAGCAACAGATTTTAGTTTAGCAAATTTGTGTGGTTTTGTTTGTTTGTCTTCAATAAGTTGCAAAGTTTTGCAAGAGAAAAAAACCAAGAGGTATCCAGTATATCTTCACTCTTAAATTCTGCGGTGATCAGAATTTGTAATCATATGACATTATAACTGCGTATGTTTCATTTCTTGAAGAAATGCTAGCATGGTCAGATTTCTTTCCCAATATTGCAACATAAAGTTTGCCCAACATTTTGAAATTTTGCTGAGTTCGTCTATCTAAGTGCTTGATTGGTCTTCTAGAGTTTGCTTGTTGTAACAGAACTTTCTATAAAAGAGAGAATCCCAGTGTGAGTTGTATTTTGTTGGTGGTTTATAAATTTGATACCTCCTTTTATAGCATAGGAATCTACAATATAGCTAAAATGTATTAATATAACTTTATTGAAATTTCCTAGATTTGCTGAAATCAATGGAGATATGTTAATTTACTCCACCTCTAGCTCCAATCTGATAGTTTACAGCTACTAGTTCCCACCAATTACAGCTTCTAACCTGTAAAAGTTAATGTTTATCTTTCTCCTCAAACCCTCCTAATATTTTTCAGTAGCAGCATAACCTTTTATTTGAACTAGAAATGCTGTTTCTTTCCCAGATAAGAAATGCAGCTATTTACATTAGAGTCTAGTGAAAGAAAATAATTTCCTGATATTGGATTGCAATACAATAGTGTAGCTCAAAATCAGAGCTCCTCCTGGGCTGTAGGATCACTGGATATTTTTGTATGTAAGCAGTTCTGACTTGTGTCCCTTTTGAAATGGAACCCTTGAAAGCTACGGCTGCAACTACGAAAATGCATCAGGAGTTTAGAGTCCTTGTGAGATTTCATTCACTTCCCTTTGCCAAGACGGCAAGTTGTGTGTGAAAGATCTACATCAGATGCTTATGTTTATGCTATGCACTCCCATGGTAATAGGTTTCTCTTGTTATTTCAAGGTTTTGGTTTTTCTTTCCTCACAGTCATCTTGAAGTTTCAATAGAAGGAAAAGGTTCCTGTGAATATTCTACTCACTAATATTTGAAATACAAAGTATGGACTTCTAGGATTAATTTAACTTTTCCCCTAGGACGGGACAGCAGGACAAATATGGACAGTGAATTATATTTTCAGTGGCAGAAGTGAGATGCTGTTGAGATGAAAAGGAGGGTCATTCCCTGAAGCCTTCCCCCACAGTCTCACAGTGGGAGCCAGAAAGGAACAGAAACTGCAGTTCCTATACAGAGAGAGTTAGGTGAAGATGTACTATTCTACCCTAGACTCTAGAGATTCCAGCAGCCTGGAGTGCCTAGAAGACTTATGAAAGAGGTATAAATTAGGAAGTATTTTCATACTTGCTACTTCATACCCAAAACTCTTAACAATCCTACTGCTTGAGCCATGGGCTGATATTCAAGACCTAGCATAAAAGACCAATATTGACACTGACTAAGCATAATGAAACACAGAAGACAAGAAAAACAAAGCAGTCACAGAAATTAGGCAATTATGAAATCAATAAGCAATTTGGCAAGTCTGGGAAAATCCTCAAACAATCTTTCAGAATAAAAGACAGTATTTCAATAAATGCATATCTGTATAAAAATAGGTAGTGTGTCAGATCAAGTTGGTCAAGCTGATAGAGTCATGTTAATTGTCTAAAATGTACATGAAGATTATTGACTGGCATCACCAAGTAAAAAAATAGTAGAAACAATTGAAAAAAACCAGCCAGGAAACAAAAAGATATAGACACAATAATGACATTTGAAAGGATAGGAATACTTAGACATCTCATTTCTTTGTTCCTCCTCTATAACTCAGAGCTAAGTGCTTCTAGAGTTGCCCATAAACTGTGCCTGTATTTAAAGGGCAAGCTGAGGAAGTTGTTTTGCTTAAAGACATGCAATAAAGTGCCCTGGCAGGTTAGTCTTGCCTCTTGAAAAGAATACCTAACTATCGGCTTTGTTTCCTTATTCATAAAGTATTAGAAATGCAAATCCATTCTCCAGGAACACTTCACTTTGCCTCTGAATATGTTGTCAACCGTTCACAAGCAGATGTTTTGTTCTCTTTCTGTATCCTACATACAACTGTTTCATGTACTGGAGATCTTGGCCTTGTTGTGTTAAAGTATGACAGGCTAAGAGCTGTCCAGATGATATTAAAGCTGTCGAAGCTTTAATTTCTTTCTAGTGCCCTGTGAAAGTCACATGAAATCTCCTATTTGAACCAGCTGTGAAACTTCCAGAGGTTTCCTCTACAGTAAGTGCTGGGCTAAGATTAAACTAGGCAAAATGCCTGAAGAGATACTGAATAGGTTTGATACAAATTACACTGTCCTGCTGGTTTGAAAGTACACATTACTAGAATCATTAACCATAATCATCCTCAATTACAAGGACTGTAAGCACACACACACAGCATACAAATAAAAGAAGCCATTGTTTGCATGCAATGCCCGTAATTTACAAAGACATGGCTACCTCATCCACAATTTGTCACAAAGATGCGATCTCCACAAGAATATTCTGAATTGTTTTTAACTTCTGAAATTGATGCATCTTTAATGCCTCTTCTTCTTCTAATTCCCACTAAGATAGTCAGTCTTATTATGTCTCATTATTCTTGTTCATATGAAAGATGCATTTTCAGTTTGGAGAGCACTCAGGATATTCTTTATGAACTCCTGTAAGCAGCTAGCAGGGCTCACCACTCCAAAAGTTTTCCTGAGAGAATCTTTCCTTAAGTAACATTGTTGATGTTTCCATAGTCAAAACAGCACCTGAAAAAAGTACAGACCATGATAAAAATGGAATGAAAGATTTGATTAATAAACTTGTCATCCTTTTTTAGTAACCTCCTATAGTCTTCTTACCAGTACTGCACACGTGCAATGCTTGCAGCATATACTGCTCATGTCCAGATGAAGAACAGAGTTAGAGTAGGCTTTAATTATATATAATCTGTTGTGTGCTGCCAGTAAGTAATATTGTGGTTGGTGCTGTTACAGTAATCTTTAAATTGTCTCCTACTACTTTCTCTAATGAAATGACAGTTTCAAGAAAACAATTTGTTTTGTAACAGAGGTTTAAAAAACCCACCTGATTTCACTGGGATATGTAAATATATCTTTTGTACTTTTGTATAATATACATTACTGCAAGTAGGGCTGATAACACTACCTATTATTAGCACTGCCAGGTATTTTATAATAGAAGGGCTTATTTTTAGTTGCTCATAGCTTTACAAATTTTTTATATTTGGGTTAAGGTTTCTTATGTTTTGTCTGCCACAAGATCAGAGCATTTTTCCTTATTTGGTGAAAATTTTGCTTAAATGCTTTAATTGCTTCAAGAAAAGGATTAACGATGTTCATTCAGTCTTCAGCTTGTCTTAAAGCACAGGTACTTTCATGTGCTCTCATGGCTTTTTGAAAGCAAGATTAGAAGGTGGTTTGAGGTCAGGTGTACACATTTTGTTATCCCTGTGGAAAATTACCAAAGGTTGGCCAATTTATAAGGTCTCTAAAATTGCAATTTGAACTGAATTGAAGACAGTTTAAGATTTCAGAAGGTAGCATACTCTGAGGAACCTACAGTGACTATGTCAAATGATGACATTTTCCTAAAACTGAGGTTACAAACTCCTACAGGGCTGGCTCTGACCTTTCCCGAGATCCAGAATATCTACCTGGCATTCACAATGGGCTGGTGAGCAATGCTTTTTACACTATCCCAGATGTGCTGAATTTGGAGCGCAGTGACCCAGGTTCTCATGTGGATAGTCGCTTAGCTTTTGATGACTCTTTAGTCAGAAAGAAGTGGAGGAGGGTGAAGCAGAGATGTTGTCTTGCCTCTGAAAGCCAAAGCAGTGCAGTACTGCTGTTTGGAGGGGAGATCAACTCTGGTTCTTTCTTCAGCAATGTGCATAATCTTCCCACAGTGGAAGTCTTCTGTGGATGTGAACAGGCATTCTACTTAGCATGGCCTGCTCAGGAAGAGAATTCTCAGTGTGTTGAGGACTTTCTGATGAGACATATCATGTGTGAGAACAGAGGAGCTCCAGAGCAGGGAGCACAGCATCATGGTCAATCTTGTGCTGATCCAAGCAGCTCTTGGATTGCAGGTACTTTACTGCCAAAATGCCTAAAAAAAAATTTAAAAAACAAAACAAACCAAAAACCAGCCAAACCCGAATTGAGGTTCTCTAGGTCAGTCTGAACCTGGCATTTGGCCATGAGGATCATCCAACAGAAAGTGACAGACTCATAGCGCAGGATTTCTGAATCTCATGACACATTTGGGAACTCTCTGAGTTATTCTTTTTGCATTTAGGAGGAAGTTATGACAACAAGCTAAAACTAGCTCAGCACAATCTGATACAATTGGGAACCTTTTAAATAGCATTTTCCAACAAACTTTGGGAACATATTAAAAGACCTTTTACCATCAGCATAGATGTTTCTGAATTTAACAAGTAGTTACTGTAAATGGAAAATTTAAGCTCTACATTCTTTTTGGCTTTACATCATCATTGAACAGATTTCAACATAACAATCATGTTATTTATTGCTTGGTCAGAGTTGAGATTAGTTTGGCACCACAAAAGGGATAGCTGAGAATATGAGATGCAGTCACAAATTACTTCCAGGGAATTTTCAAAAGTTAATAGTCTTTCAATTGAATCAGGTATCATTCGATACCGGGCTGTGAGTGGGAGGATAGTATATTGGATGATTTATTTTCTGAAAAAAAATGTGGAATTATTATTGTTCTTGACTTCACTAGCTAGTTACTGAATCATTTCTGGTTTCATTCTAAACCTGCAGAATATTACATCCTGGAAGTTCAGGATATTCCCAACGTCAGCTGTAAGCTTGCCTCAGAGTTAAGTTCCTGATCTTTATTCAAATATAGACTAGTTTTAGCTAAATTAAAAATATTTGTGTATAAAGTGTATAGGCTCTCCTTTAACTTAACTTTCGTAGCTCATGTTATCTTGCAAATAATATATTAATTCCTCTGGAAATTAAAGAAGAAGATGGAAAGACTGTCAGTACCACAACATCTGTTTAGGTCAAACATTTCAGTTATTCCTGAAATACATCTCTTATTGTCATAATAAGGGGCTTTTGAAATTTAAGATCTAAAAATGAACAAAAATGGTGAGACTAAATTATTCTATTATTTTCAAAGTTATTACACTAATTAATGGACCCTGCAGAACCTAAAAGTTTGAGATTCAAAAGAACAACAACAAAATCAATCTGCCAATGCAACAAACATACTAATGTGTAAGCAAAAGGTACCTAAAATAAATTCTGGCTTTTGCTGTATTACGTTAGTAACTGTGTGGAGTAAACTCCCAACTCCTAGCTGTCAGTTACCCTAAAACTCCCACCTAAGACTGGTTGTGCCACTTGTTTACCTATCCAAAATCAGCATTATTTGACGTTCATACAGAGTATGGAGGTGTTTTGGAGGCCTTGAGAGTCTGCAGAGATCCCAATGAAGTCTTACTTTAAGTAATATTGGAGGGATCAGTATGGATTCATAGCTAAAGATGATATTTGTCTTTTAATTAACTGTCCAATGTGGCATAGAAAAAAACAAGTTTGTTTTACTAGGTCCTGCATTACAAGGTATGTAATAAGCTTGTTTAAGTTCAGTTGATAGATAAAACTTCTCTCATGACACAGTTGGCAGTAGTGTACAAAAAAAAGGTGATATGATTTTCTGCAAATATTTGCCAAGGACATACAAAAGGAATCCTGTCAAGTTTGCATGCTTTTTTATTAATGGCTATGATGTCTCTGCCAGGCTTTTCTGGAGCTAAAAACCTTCTATCACATAGCTCAAAAAAAATGCCTAGCTGTAGCTTTGCTGAGAAGGATGGCATCTTTTTGATGGATCTCCAAGCACCAAAGGCTGCAGGCTAGGGCAAGGAGACACAATCACGTCCACAGTGGAATGGCTGGTGGAATTAACAGAAAGCATATCTGAACAAACAGGAAAACCAAATACATAGCTGCGCTAAGTGGAAAAGAATCTATTAAGGAAATGGGAACTAGACCATGCAGATCATTATATCCTTGTGAAACAAAATCTGTAATTGTGAAGAACAGGGTGCAAAAGGCTCAATATATCTAGATACTTTTCTGAAATGCTGTTCCGTAAACTTCTTGACTTTACAAAACTGAACAGGAAATATTGCATGAAAAGAGTTTCCCCTGATTTTATAATATTTCCCACTTTTAAAAGCCATTAAAATATTCTAAGTACGTGGCTGCTTTTGCTCTGGGATCAGAATGTAGAGCTATGGACATGTCTGAAGTCAATTTATCTCAATTTCATCTAAAATTTCAATCTCAAAATTGAAGCCAAATTACTTATAAATTTCTAGGTTTTCTATACTTGTTCTACCACACTGAATCTTCAAGAACTGATTAGAAGGTATCATTTCTAAGAAATTAATTATTTTTTTCAAAGTGGCTTTTAAAAGATATTAATATTTAAAAATTCATTTGTTTATTTAAAGAAAGTTTAAACCTAAACCTCAAATTAATTAATTTAATGAACCCTTCCTTTGGAAAATGTCGAAATGAGATTCCAATTATTAGTCAAAGGTCACAAAGTTTTCAAGTATCTTGTTCTTCATTAGTTAATAGTGCTGTGATACAGCTCTAGGGATCTGTGGGTTGTGATTCCCAGAACTTCAAATCCATGTCTTAAATCCCAGATGACTCAGTGAAAAGAAGACTCCCAGGACTTCCAGGGAATTCCCAGGGGTTTTGTTCTGGAAGAAGCATTCTCAGGTTTTCTTACCTTCCTGGAACCTCTTGGGTCAGCATTTTGGGAGTATTTCAGAGTTGTGGCTCTGAAACAGCAGCCACCAGACAGTTAAAATAGCAGTTGTGTTCTGTTCCAAGCGCACTACATTAGAGAAAAAATAATCCTTTGCCTGAGAATGCATCTTTTTATGAGAACATATTTAGCATGAGTAAAAAAATTCTAACTACCAATCAAATACGTATTTTTTATTTCTTATGGAAATACAGTAGATTATTTATGTAAGGTAACATTCTAACACAGAAATAGAAATCAGGACTCTTCATTTATGTTATCTTACAAACTGCACAGAAAGATCTCATCATCTCATGAAAACAGAGGTTCAGAATTATTCCTAAAAACAAGGGTCAATTTTAGCTTCATTAAATTCCTGAAGAAATTTTATATCAGAATAGGGGAAAAAAAGTCTCCCAGTTAGTATGTTTTAGAATATAATCACTCAGACCATGCGATGCTCTCTCCAAGGAAATTATGGAGGTCTTACCTCTCAAGTTCTTTGCAAGTAGAATTAGGAAATAGGAGAATACATTGCAGGGATAAAGTCTGCAAAGGCAGCTGGGAATAATAAAGGCTGCTCCTTTAATTTAATTCTATTACTGGAAAGATAATGCAACAGGAAAAACAAGTCTTCTTTTAAAGAGAAGCTTTTAATGAGGTTGAACATCTGAAAGACATATCCAGATGTATATACTAAACTGATCACATAACTATGAAAAGACAAATATGTGTGGGTAGCACAAATTTCCTCCTGGTTGGAGGCGTGTTAATTCCATTCAGTCTTCATGTACTGTCTCTGCCAAATATTTTCCGTTATTTGTAACCCTTTTGCTTTATGTCCTAATTTTCTATGGATAAACTCTCTATATTATTATTACTGGCTACGC
The DNA here is from genome assembly GCA_013400335.1 of Eurystomus gularis. NCBI lineage: Eukaryota > Metazoa > Chordata > Aves > Coraciiformes > Coraciidae > Eurystomus > Eurystomus gularis. Next base: position 31,358 of record VZZY01011945.1, on the reverse strand, counting down.
ATGTTTGTTCTCCCTATTTCAATAAAATTGGAACAAGCAGAGTGTGTTGTAAAGTTAATTAATATTACCACAAGATGTATGAAAATGGGCAGGAAGAAAAGAGAAACTCTATTAGTGTCCCATAGACCCAGAGCATACTTACAAGTGCCAGCATCACAAACAAAACCTTCAATCAATTCTCTTATCTTCTTAGCCACCTCAAAAAGATACAAATCTATGGGAAATCACATTCTCTAGTTCATGTGCTCTAGGAACTATTTGTATTCTTTTGTATTCCTCAGCAAATGGCAAGCTTGCATGCAATTTTCCCTGAAGTTAACATCAAGCATTCGCAGAAACAGATTAGAGAGGAGTAATTTTTTTTCAATACGGGATTAGCTAAGAAAGGATCAAGGAGTTAGAAACTTCACTGATTACTTTCTTTCTGAACTAACCTATGAATAACCATGCCAAAGGAATTTTCTTCTCCTCTGAGCTACTGTAAAAATGTATGACTTATCTAGTATCTATTTATTGTCAACCTCTACAGTGCCCAGTCTCATGTTATGATGATGACACAATGGTATCCTCAATATCTGATATCTAGATAATTCTATCATGCTTATGACTGACTTCTATGAAACCAACATTCATGAGAGATCAGCCCAGATTTCAGCAAGTTTTTCTGGGAGCAAATTGTAAAGCATACAGACATAATTAAATATTCTACAAGCAGCTCCATAATTATGAGCAGCAGTGAAGAAGCACAGTCACATAGAATTGAAAGACATCAACAAACAGAGAATAGAAGACACCTGAGTTGGCAAAATTCTGTATTTCCTACTACCAAGACATATTGCACATTCTGGTGATACCTTTTATGAAAATGGCCCTAAACTAATAGGTAGACTAGCATAGAGGAATCAGCTGGGTTGTATTTTTTTTGTCAACTTGGAGGCAGCAGAAGAGAGCATAAAAGTGGATTTTAAATTTGCAGTTTAATAACTGGGTTTATTAAACATTTAGCACATCAAAGATGGAGCAGAGTTCAAACTAACACCACTGAAGTGGGAAAGGATCTGAATAACAAGCTGCACAACCATGATAGGGCTTGAACAACAACCCTAGTTTCTTTTTATTGTCCCTTGTAAAGTTATATTATATTATTACTGGAATTATGATTGCAGCCCACGTATCGCACCATGGAATGCAATCTGGCTATTGCCTGGGCCTATGTTGTCATACCACGTTAGAGAGATGGCTATAACCTGCAGCAAGTGTTGAATACCTTTTATATAGTTGCTCCATCAACATCTTTTCCATCCTCTTTTAGTTGGTCTAAATACTTTTGCACAATCTTTCTCTCACAGTTTCATTCCCTTATGTATTTGGTATGCAGTATGTAAACCCAGAGAGACTGAGCAACAATGATTTATTTTTCTCTGTACAATTATGGATTCCATCTTTTATTTTAGGCTCTAAAAGTCTTAATCTCATTTTACCCCAAAGAGATGTTGATTATAATCTTATGCGAAATCTATTTTGGGGGAAAGTAAAGTTTCTGTAAATGTATTGATCCTTCCTGTTTTTTAAAGTCACATTTGCCACCTGGTGGCACACAGTCATTAAGAAGCCTGTTTCCACCTTAGACCTCCCCTATTCATTGAGCCATTCTTTCCTGGCAGTGAAACCTTCTGTCATTTTGAAAGGATTACCCTGCATTATAATTCAGTGTCAAGTGTCTTCAAAGCTATAAAACCTTCTAAGTGATGGATCTCTGCAAATCCCCCTTTTTTCCATTCTGTATTGTCACATTGTCAATCAAGACAGTCCAGACTCTTTTGGTACATAGGAGCTTGCCTCTGAAACCCTCTTGCATAAAGCAGAGGTTTAGAAATGTATACACCAATTGTATGACAGAATTTTCTAGAAAATTCACCATTGGACTTTGTCACAGAACCACAGAATGCTAGGGATTGGAAGGGACCTCAAAAGATCATCTAGTCCAATCCCCCTGCAGGATCCCCTGCAGGATCTCCTAGATCAGGTCATACAGGAGCACGTCCAGGCAGGTTTTGAATGTCTCCACAGAAGGAGACTCCACAACCTCTCTGGGCAGCTTGTTCCAGTGCTCTGTAACCCTCACCATGAAGAAGTTTTTTCTCATATTTGTGTGCAACCTCCTATGTTCCAGCTTGCAACCATTGCCCCTTGTCCTACCATTGGGTGTCACTGAGAAAAGCCTCCTGACACATAAAACACAAGAATTTAACAAGACAGAATGTGTCCATATTGCATGGAGTCATCCTACCAGTTAATTTCCAGCACCCGTTTCTTCCCATTTCTTACTAGAGGAACTGTCCAAGTTATTCTCTTTAACTCTTCCCTTTTGGTTATTTATGTAGCTAGGCAAGTTAGTAACTCATTTATAATTTTTGAGAAGCCCTTTGTTCTGTTAGTTTTTTTTGCTTGGGTTTGCATCTATAATTTATTATTAATAATACCAAAGTGTTATTTATTATTTAATATTGTTTTAGAAGTCCAAAAAGTCCAAATCCTTAATATTTATTTTCTTTCCTGAAAAGGATTACTAGCAAGAATAATACTGGGTTTTCTGTTCTGATACTTTCTTTTTGAGACAGAAGAGAATTTTATATGAGAAGAACTTATTTGAAGTTGTTGTTGGGTTTTTTCAGTTGCTGTTAGGTCGTGAGACAATTTCAGGGTAAAAATATTATTTTCTTTTTTATTGGACTTTGTTAAACAGCTTTTATTTTACTCATACCACATCAGGTTAAGGTGTTTCTTCTATCTACCTATCTTGTAAATAATGTTTGCATTAGAAGAGCCTGAAAAGGCACCATATTTCAAAAGACTTAAAGAGAAGGTGTTGAAAAAAAAATTTAAACAGGTAATCATAACAAACAAACAAGCAAAACCCCTTGAACTTCATTAGAGGGAGTGTTAATTATTTGCAGGACTTGTTTTTTAAAGAAAAAAAGACAATTCTCATAGAATCATAGTAAGTTTCAGGCTGGAAGGGACCTCTAGAGGTCATCTAGTCCCTACACAAGTAGGGACATCTACCTAGGTCAGGTTGTTCAGAGCCTCATTGAGCCTGACCTTGAATGACTCCAGGGATGGGGCCTCCACCACCTCTCTGGGCAGCCCGTTCCAGTGCTCTATGACCCTCATGTTAAAGAACTTTTTTCTAATATCCAACCTACATCTATCTTTTCCTACCTTAAAACCATTACTCCTTGTCCTATCACTACAAACCCTTGTGAATAGACCTTCTCCTGCCTTCCTGTAGGCTCCCTTCAGGTACTGGAAGGCCAGCATAAGGTCCCCATGGAGCCTTCTCTTCTCCAGGCTGAACAGCCCCAACTCCCTCAGCCTGTCTTCATATGAGAGATGCTCCATTCCCCTGATCATTCTGGTGGCTCTCCTCTGGACACGCTCCAATACGTCCACACCTTTCTTGTGCTGGGGGCTCCAGAACTGGCCGCAATACTCCAGGTGAGGTCTCACCAGGGCAGAGTAGAGGGGCAGAATCACCTC
>VZZY01011945.1:13929-27791 GCA_013400335.1 Eurystomus gularis | reverse complement strand
GGCCTCCACCACCTCTCTGAGCAGCCTGTTCCAGTGCTCTATGACCCTCATGTTAAAGAACATGAATTCCTTATCCATCTAACAGTCCATCCATCAAATCCGTATCTCACCAATTTAACCACATAATTGCTGTGGGGGACCATATTAAAGACCTTACAGAATTCCAGATAGATGACATCTATAGTCCCTTGTCGACTGACGCAGTCACTTCATTGTAGAAGGCCACTAGGTTGGTCAGGCAGGACTTGCCCCTAGTAAATCCATGTTGACTACCTTGGATTACTTCCCTGTCTTCCATGTGCCTTAGCATGTCCTCCAGGAGGATCTGTTCCATGATCTTCCCAGGCACAGAGGTGAGGCTGACAGGTAGGTAGTTCCCATTCTGAAAGTGAACACATTTGTGAAAAAAAAGTGCTAAAGATATTAAATGTGGCAGATTCCATTCTTGAAAAACAACTGAAGCTAAAGATTAAAAATCAGTGAAACATTCTTGTTTTCACATTTGCTAAGTCAAAAAGAACATAATTTAAAAATTTGTAGTCATCTGTCCTATTACACGTTAACATAATTCTAATGAGATTGTTAGCAGACAAAATTTGACATTTTAGCTAAATTCTTTAAAATGCATTTGAATCCATCTGAGCTTCTGTTATTTAAATATATATTTTAATTATATATATTTTTTAATATTATGAGAATATCCATTTTCTGATCTTATTATATTGTTTTACCACCATCTCACTAGAAACACAAATGTATTCCCTCCTCTGAATTTCATTGAGATGAGGAAAGCTTAGAAATTAAGGAATAATGTGGTATGGTATGGTATGCTGTGGTATGCTATGCTATGCTAAGTTACTGTTGTCCCATAACAGCAGGCTCCATCCAGTACCTTCCTGGGGCAGAAGCTACTTTTAGTCTTAGTTATAAAATAGGTTCTGTAGTTAAAGGCTTGTACCTGGCACCCTAGCTTCAGGCTTGATTTAATTTCCTTGGCAAGATTTTGCATTTAAGTCATTTAAGCTTGAATTTTTCAGACATAACTTTGATACTTCAGGTCTTTATTGCTAAAATTGTGAAAACAGTAATTCCCCATCTCAAAGAAGTATCTAACAATAGAATATTGTTTGACAAAGTAAGAATAAATTATCTAGTCCTGTAAGTTACATTTCAGCTTTTTTCACAGCACAGTGTCTAACACTCTCTAAGGCTGAAGAGCCTGGCTGTATGTGTCCCCTGCATATCTGCGCAGGGAAAGGCAGACACCTCCTCCATAGGAAGGCTCATCGCACAGTAGACACTAATTCATTCACCTGTGTTCTCTTTTCCTCTGAACAACTCTGTTCTATGTGTCAATCCACATGCAGGAAGCCTTTATGGCTTGAGAGACTGTTTTTTTGGCAGTTAGATCTCATTATTATTAGATTTAGAAGCAAGGCGTGTGCTGAGGCTCTTTATTGTTGGTTTCTCTTTTGGGTTTTATTCATTCTTTATCACAGGGGGACTATGTTCTTTGTTTCCTGTATATTGCCACATCAATTAATGCCCCCTGAAATCCTATATGGATTAACAGTAAAGCTCCTTAGTATCATCTGGGCCTACAGTTATAGAAATACACAGCCAATCCTGCAAGTTTTTTTCATCTCCCTGTACAATGCACATAAACACCTTCTCACCAAATATGTTTTTTAATATTCAGCCTCTTCATTCTCGGTATGAAGGTACCAGGGAGGTACTCTTTACTGCTGCACTGTGGTTATAGGACTGCACTGAAACGCAACACTATCAAGGAATGATTTCATATATTAAAAGGTCAAATGTACATTTGTATTGGATTTGATCTTTGCTAAAATATTCCTGAAGTGAAAAATACTTGCTTAACATGAGTAATTCTATGCATCCTTCAGCTCATTTTGGCAGTTGTATCAGTGTTGAGCAGATTGCCATTAGATACTACCCTTTGTGAAAGTCTCAAATATATCTTTGTAGGTTTTTTTCTTGAATGCTCTACATTTCCATTAGAGGAGTTCCAATTTTTATAGAAATGTCAGATACCATAAAACTGAAATTATTGATTTAATCAGAACCATTTCACAGTCTTTGTAAAAGTGGATTGTTCCAGGTATTTACTTGTGCTTTTAAATTAAGGATCTGGTCAGAATTTGACTTCCATGGACATTAACTCTAACCCTTTCTAACCTGAGCTTGTTTTGTGGATATTAACATTTGTTGCAGTGTTATTTTTCATTGCTAACTACTGACCAAAACTGGTCAGTTTTAAAAACATTCCTGAAAATGCATTAAATATGTTTGTAAGCAACTATTCTATTCTGGTAAATAATTTGAAAATAATGAACAGATTGAGATTGTTTACCAGTTCTTCTAAGTACAGATTTATTAAATGTAACATGAATGTATGCACTGTATAGCCATTATGTGGCTGAAGAAAACATTTGAGGCATCACACAATGTTCCTAAAGTGTGAATATTTCAAATAAACTTTATGGTTTTCTTATAGGAAATTTATCTTTTGAGATGCAGACACCAACAAATTCTTTAAAATCCAATATTTGCAGCATGTTGAAAATTTTAAATAAATTAAGCAGAAAGGAACAGTCCTCTGGAGAAAATGACCTACTCATTTCCAAGTCAAACACATTCTCATGCTTTCTGGAATTTAATTAGTAGTTATTCTGAAGATCAGTCTGACTGAAGTGGTGCACATGTCCTAAAGGGCAGTCAGGTCTAGGGTCTGGTCAGTAACGTCTCAAAATAAACTCCATAAATTCACCACGTATGAAGAATTCTTACAGCACTCTAGGAACCAGATGTGATTTCTAAGTGCTATTCAATTTTTTTACTGCTGCGGGTGTAACTAAAAGCAGAAATTAACCTTGCTTTTTTTAATACTCCTAAAAAATAGTAGAGGTATTTTACATCAATTACAAATGAACAGACTCTTAGATTCATGGTGTTAAATGAAATATAATGAATTACTATTATTATTCATAGGTTGAAAAAGAGGCCTTGGCTTGACATGTGCAAACAGAAACTTCAGTAAAAGTCCAGAGGGGTCTTACTAATTTCCCTGAGCCTGATTAGAAATTCAGTATGGAGAAAGGAAAGTCTGAGAAGAGATATTGCTGCATCATACAGACCAGGGCAGTGTTCTAAATCCTTCAAACAGAATGTATCCATCTTGCATTTCATATATAGAGGAGGATGGAGAGGAAAGTAATCATAGAAAACAACCTCTTCACACTTTTTATTCCTCATGTCCATTGGATTACTGAATTTAATATTCAACTTCACTGATCAGGGGAAATTCCTGTGGGTATCTTAATGAAAACATCTGCCCAACAAGCACTTATGATAAAAATGATACACCATAAACTGAGATTTATTTCTGACTAACTGTGCCATGTGAGATGGATGTTGACACTCAGATTCATCCTACCACCATTCTGCTAGATAATAAATCCTGCCCAGCGCTACGAAAGGCATGGAGAGAATACTTCTTAAAACACATCCTTTGAGAAGGGTTAGCTCAAATCCCCTTCATCAGCTGGTGAGCTGTGTTAAACAGCTGGGTGTATTAACACCCAAAGGTAGTGCACAGCTGGATCTGGTAAAGCACATCTGGTAATAGTCTACAGCTGCGTCAGGAATATGACAGAAAATAACTGAAATTAATGTAATCTTATTTCAAAATCAATTGCAAGCTCTCTCTCCAAACTATTAACTGGTGGAGTTCTGCCTCAACAAAGGCATAGAAGGAAGACTTCAAAGAATCATTGCAAAATGATAAATAAAAGTACAGAAAAATGATAAATTATAAACAAAATGTAAAATGTAAGTAAAAGCACAGAAACACTTATCCATTAGGAGAGTTTGAAAATATCGCCCTGTGAAACTTAAAGGATTGTGGAAAAGATGAGATTTAGTAAAAGTCCCTCCGTTTGGAATTATAAACAGGTATGTTATTTTCCTCGTCTGCTTGTGATTCTCAGTGATGCACATTTAAGAGCAAGGAAAACTGCAAATTTAACTGAAAAAATGGTTATTCATCTGGAATGGACTTGTCTGTAAGTTGAGGACAGGGGAGGATTCAACTTAGTTTGAGACCCTGAGACTGAATTTATCCATTTGTGCAATGGGAGCTCGGTTGAGGTACTGAGTACTGGAGCAGAGTATCCCCTGCAGTTCCAGTAGAACTATTCTGCTCTCATCTCAGATGCCACTAACCAGCTGTATGTGGGCAAATTAAATTTGTCCTTTCATACGACAGGTAATGGAGTCTAGAACATCTGCATTTTATCTGTTTGCCTATGTTTTCCAGTAAAATAGCTCTCAAGACTTGATTAACCTCATTTCAACAGACTGCAAAGACAATTTAGATGCCTAATTACAGCATCTTATTCCCCCTTGAAAGTCTACCTTCATGTCTATATGAGATTGATAAAATAAAATAAATTTTCCACATCACAAATTACCTTCAAAAACTCTTGTAAAAATCCCTAAAAGAATTAGACATTTATAAGGATAATGAAGAATCCACAATTACATCCGATATAAAAGGAAAATATCTGGAATACCTATGAAATGTACCACGGAAGCTGATTTCTGAAGTTGTTACTTCAGGAAAAGCTCTTACCCAATTGCATACCTCAGTTTTGCTCCTTGAATTTCTTGTTTTGCAGAAACAAACAAGCAAACAAACAAACACAAATTAAAATCAACCAAAAATCTTTTCCCTCAATGAGGGAAAAGAGATGGATGGATCTTTAGAAAGATCCTCAATAAATTCTTTTTCCAGTGGAAAAAGTCCACTACTACAAACCTGACATCATCTTCTAAGCTTACCCTGAATATGTATGAATAATTGGTGATGTGGTGAGAAAAGTAGTTGAATCCCTGACTAGTAGTGTTTCCCTGTACCACATAATAATGTTCTGTAGATACTATGTTGCTGTTCTTCAAGGTGTGCACAAGAAAGCAAGGAATTTTTCTTCCCTGCAGTAGGATTTTTTGTTTTTTTTTTTCTGTGGGTTTCCCCCAGGGTGCTTTATGACTCTGCATGAATCCCATTTACGGTGCAATTGATCCCAGAGGAAGTAATGTAACAAATGCTCTGAAATAAAAAGAAGTGTGCATTTCACATGTAATGCCACAGACTAATATATTCAGGTGTTAATATAAAATGGTATCCATTTCACTCTCACAGTTTCGATTATTTTTTTTTTTTTGTCTGTGCTAATGTTAGGTTGGCAGTAGCTAAATAGCATCAAATTTATTTTCATTGTGCTTTGTCTGTGGAGGTGCGATATGTGTAATTGAAACTTTGACCATCTTTTCATTATAGGAAGACTAAGCTCATCCATCAGTGCCAGAACCAGGAAGTTGGTGTCATACATCAAGCCTCACTTAGCACATGCACATCATTCACAGAGATCAATTATTATAATATTTATTTTAAACGGCACAGGTTGGAACCAAGAAAGTGAGACATCCATCTTTATCAGTTACATATCTTTAATTCCTAACACTGTGAACTGTAAATTTGGTGGTACCACCAGCCACACTCAATTTTGTACAAGTAATAATTTTCAATTTCATTTAGACATATCCCAATTTATCTTCATCGTTCATCTCTTAGAATTCAATAAATTCTTGTTTTATGAAACCAGTCAGAAACTCCTTGCTGAATAACCCATAATAACAGCAAGCTGTTGTTAAGCAAGAGGTGGCTGTATTAGCTTACTGTCACAGCTAAGGCACAAGTTAAAAAAAAGAGGTTAAAGAGTTATTAATTTTCCTAACCCCTCTGTATCTCTGCACAGGATAGACCTTGCATCTTTCCACTCTCAGTACTCGTTGCTGTAATGATAATCCATATATTGGAAATATGACAGAAAACTGAAAAGCATGCCTAATACAAGCTAAAATTTGAAGCCATTTTCTGATTAATTAATTTTCTTTTTATATACTCATAATTCCCCCCAACCAATCCTACTCCACCCGTATCCTTCCACCCACTCTTCTCTCCCCTGGCTTGTCCCCTTTTGCTAGTGGAAATCTTGAAATTTATGTCAGGCAGCCTGCTGCTAGCTTTGATGTTAATAATTTACCCAAATTGATGACAGATATAATCACTTTTTAAGTGTTATCAAAAACAGCTGCTGTGAAGAAATTTGGTGTGTAAGATGGGGATGGGGAGGAGGGCCTGCTGGTAGAAAGGGAGGATTGGCTTATTATACATGCACAGCATCCACAGCCTTACTCCAGAATAAAGTGAAAGATTCTCTGTCCTGCATTTCTGCACTAAAAGATAGCTAGAAAAGAGTTAGCTATCACCCTACCGAGAAAACTGATAACACACAAATTTAAGAACTGAAAGCTCAAAATGCCCAAAGAGTCACAGGAGAATAGACTGGACATAAAAAATTGTCAGCAGATCCCACTAAATTCAGAATTTAACCTAAAGAAGTGGGCAGAATTGAAATGAAAGAAAAAGTCATGATTTTTTATATAATATGCTCTTGTAAATGTATTCTTGTACACTGTTTGTGCCTGTGTGTGTGCACGTATGGACACACATGCCTGTGAGTAAAACTGATGTTCAGCAGAGAGACTGTGAAGCCTGGTACCCCTGTGCTGTGAGTGCAAAAGGTGCTCTTAACTGCAGGAAAGCTGAGGGAATCTTTCCCCATTCACACCTTTGAGAGCAAGAGGAATGAGAATTGGCAAAAAGACAACTGCCATCTCCCAGATGTATTTCACTCTGCAGTGCAAGGTGGAACCAAAGAAAGGAAATATGAATCACCAGCCATTGGAGACTTCATCTTTCCCAGTGCTGGGTCATTTAAGGAGCTGGTGTTTGACAGACTGAGGGACAAAATCCAGGCTCTGTTTACTCCCAACACTTAATTCCTACTTAAATTATTGGAGTGGCACCTGTGGGAAGATGGGACTGGTAGCTCAAATAACCCCTTTTGGTTGTGTGAAAGGGTGTCAAGCTCACTGGAAAGAGGGAAGCAGACAAAGAAGCATAAAGGAATTTTCCTCCCTGGTCCTTCCCTTCTCAGGTGTTGAAAAGGGCAGGCAAAGCCCAAGGACATTGTACAGCCCCACACTACTCCTTGATTAAGCAGTGTGTGAAGACTTAGGCAAGGCTACAAATACTGCGCTATGTCATTTGGCAGAGAATAGCTATTAAAGGTCCCGGGAAAACTATGTTAGTAGGGGAATTTTGAGCCAAATCTTACATGAAGCATTAGTTTTGCTGGATTTGGCAGACCTTTCTAGAAACCCTGAAAAATACCGAGGACTAACTTTTCCAACATTTTGAATCCAGGGTTACAATTCTAGAGTGCAGTACATCCCTATATTTCTGGCAGTAATTTGGAAAGTTATGTTTGACATTTTAACTTACATTCTAGTGAGAAAGTTCAGTTTTCTGGGGCTTAACAAGCACTGAGGAACATAATACTCTCGGGAGCCATTGAACCCCATCTTGGAATTTAATATCCATTAAGTGATTACTGCAGAGAATAGGATACTCTGAGCAGCTGGGGCAGCATTCACCTGTGAACTGGGCCCTTTCCAGCTCTAGTGAAAAACAGGTTAGCTCAGAAAAGGAGATCTTATAAGAATCATTAAAAAAAGACCATAGCAAAGGAAGCTACAAACAGGCGACAGTTCAGGACTGCTGAACTCTTGAATTTTAGAGTTTGTTGACCTTTTGTCCTTTTAGTCTTAACCAAGAAAAAGCAAAGTAAATATTAAATACTTGTATTTGATTATTTAATTCTACCTGCAGTTAGATCAAAAATATTGAGAAAAATTTTTACAAGTTATGAAGAATACTTCCATCTCTATCTGAGTTCTCATAAAATAGGGTATTTTCACAGTGCAGAGGTTCAAGCACTAGTGCAGGGCTATTGCCCATGTTTTATTAATAGGTCATTTTTTCCTCCTCTTTTAAATCATTTTAGTTACCTTTCCCAAGCTACTGACTACTGTCACTATGTCATCTTACTTCCCTCTAAAAGGAAGGTCATACCTATGAAATTCTGTCTTCAGTTGACATTAAAATTATACCAAAAGCAAGCTGCAAAATAGTTTTCAAAACTGGTATTCAAGCACTGTGTACGCTCATGTATTTGTAACATCCAAAACAAAACACTCACCTGTCCAAAGTTCTTCTTCAGTAGATGGAGGAACAAATGTGTGATAGATGTTACTCACCTTGATCAAAGCACTACTGAGAGCATTCTGATATTACCATGCTCTAAAAATCTACAGAGGATAGATAAATGTTCCTTTGGTTCATGAAAGAAAAGAATACCTTTACGTCTCAAGAAACAGCTTGGAGGAGAGCCTCCTTGCAGCAATATAACAAGGCAGCAAATTAGACAACTGTTAAGCATGAATTTGATTAAATAACGTAAGCTTTTCTTCTAGAATTCAAGGAAGGATTTGGCTGAGCAGCTGGTCATGTATATGTTAGAGATACATAATTAATTACTTGGTGGCAAAAAAGCAATGACTACAAAATTTTATCATTTCATAATGCAGTTGACTGCCTATAGAACAAACCAACTGAAATGAAATTGTACCTATATAGCATTGACTCAACAGGGAAGAGAAAAATAATTGAGCTCTTTGAGTATCCTTAGTCAAAAATTCAAAACTCTGTTCTGCAAGGCTAATATGGATTCTTCACAAAATTTTTTTGTCTTCATTAGACCAGAAACATTATTAAAGTTTATTGTAGATAATAAGATTGTGGTATTTTTTGGATGTGTGTGAAAACATGAAAAGAAGTTCCAAATGACCATTACTGGATCATAGAGTAATGAAAATTTGTTCTGAATAGGCCCTACAAGACAAAGGAAGATTAAATTTGTAGTTACAGCTGGAACAGCTGCAATGAACTTTAGGCATGAACAAGCACGCACAAATGTATGTGTAAATGATCTTTTCTGAGTAGAAACCAGTAATTGCAGTCACGTGCAAAAAGACACAATATTGTGTTGAGCATCTGAATAAGATCATATGATTTTTTTGCTGACACATGAAACATGTCCATTTCAAAATGCATGTTGTAGGTAATGAATTGTTGTTTTGCTTGGAGTTTTAATTTGAAACCAAATTATAAAAAAAGGAAAAAAATTACGTAGGCTGAAGTCAAATGTCCTTATTGTATCTTTTCAGATAAATTATTTTCACAGTAATTCATGAGTTTGAGTGTATGAATGTATTTTTTCAAACTTCTTCACTTGCTGTAAAAAAATTTTTACCTTTTACTTTCTTTTCATTAAAACCTGTTTACAAGATGCATTGCTCAAATTCACATATTTTTGATATTATATGCATTTAAATAAAGTAAGTGATATACTTAGAGAACATGAAGTAGAACATTGCTTGTTTCGATGAAAAGAACTCTTTTATAGAGCTCTTTGCACACCTTAAAAGAGATTCGATAGTAACTGGCCAGGGAGAGAGTTATCAGGAAGTCTGAAGCCACTTCAATGGGCCGTGTTGTTCTTCCAAATGTTGTTTCTCTCCTTTCTCCAGATTTTTGATCTGCTGCAGATCAAGATACATTGTACTTTTCTAAACATATTCAAAATAAATTTGAAACTAGCAGTTCTAAAATTAGCTCCATGTTTAATGGAAAGCAGGGGAAAGACCAGCAGGAGACTTGGCTGCCCATAGAGATCAGCACAGAGACTCCTGTCCTTGGGTAAGACACTCTTACACTGCAAGATAGATGTAAAGGCATTTTAAGTCGTTTTACATGACTCCTCCATCCACTTAGATCTGGAAGGCCAAGTAGCTAATGAAGGAAGCAACTGTATCATCTCCATCAACTTTTTACCTGTGGAAGTCTGTTAGCCTCTGACAGACTCCACTCAGGCAGAACAATGCCACTTTTTTATCTCTTATGACAAAGGATTTCAGCATAGCACATACAGACCTGGAAACATGAGGGCTTCCCACAGAAAGTATTCAGTTAAACTTATATGGTTTATTGAAATAAAATTGTTTTTTAAAAAGTAAAATAAAGTGCCTATATGTCTCTAAAACACTTTTATTCTCACACCAGAAGGTCATCCAATGTGTGATAGTCCATTCTATCTAATGATAGAACGAGAGGGAATGGCCTCAAGTTGTGTCAGGGGAGGTTTAGATTAGGTATTAGGAAGAAATTCTTTACTGAGTGGTTGGGCACTGGAACAGGCTGCCCAGGGAGGTGGTGGAGTCACTATCCCTGGAGGTGTTTAAAAAACAAGTAGATGTAGCACTTGAGGCTATGGTCTAGTGGTTAGAGAGATGTTAGGATGAAGGTTGGACTTGATGATCCTGGTGGTCCTTTCCAACCATAATGATTCTATGATTCTGTGAATAAATTGCAAGACAGTGCAAATACACCTGAAATAACATTGCAGATCAGAGGAATCTCAGCATTTTAAACTTTCATTAGAATACCCAGTAAAGTGTTGTGTTTTTTTTTTCCTGAACAGGCCCTCCCCAATGGCAGGTACTCTAATAACTTGCCATCTTAATAAAGATACTATATTAGGACACAGTAGTAGTGATAGTAAAGTCATCTTCCACTGAAGATTTTATGTCTGTACAGTAGATTTTGCTCTCCAGAGGCAAAGGGTACATAACAGTATTAGGTAGACACCTGCCCTAGCAACTTTAGGTAGCATTTTATGAAATGAAATGTCTCTCAGTTTAAGCTGAAAAGAAGCTAGTTTGATAGAGGTAGGTTTTAGATTTTAATTCCTGTTTCTCATAAGAAAGATGTTTCTCTTTGTAAATTAGCAAAAACTTTAAACAGCTGCTGGGGTCATGTAGAAACCTAAACAGGCATTTGAAGAGGGCTGCTGAAACTTTTCTGGCTACTTCATCAGCTGTTGTGAAGCAAAAGTGTAAACGAGGCATATCGGGAAGTGGTGTTCTTTTGCTTCTGCAACAAAGTGAATTCCCTCAGTGCCTTTCAACGCAGCATCACCAGGCTGGCAGTTTGCCATCTGCAAAACTGACATTTGCCTCCCCTGAGTCTGCTGAACAGCACTGATGCAAGATAGCATTCATACCTGAAGAAAATGGAAAAGAGAGTAGTAAGCTTGCTGAGCACAAATGAGAGACGCTGATGTTTACCTTTTGAATAGTAGGAACTGTTGGCCTTTCAGAGTGGTTTTATTCCGCATCCTTTATTGTAAAGGTGCTTTTGCATAAGAAGAACAATGAAGGTATGCATTACATACTGGCTGTCTCCTGTTCCATTAGTCAAGTAAGAGTTATTGAAAGGACTAGCCTAGGTTTTGAACAACTCGTAACCTGAATAATTCAGCTTTTTTTTTTTTTTTTGATAAGAGTTAACAATAAGGAGCACAGCAGAGTTTAAATCTGACAATGTGCATTTCAAAAGGAGTGGTTTCAGAAGGAGTTCTTTTTGTGATAAAACTGGATTATAATAGGATGGCTGTAGAGCCAAACATCGTGACTTAGGCCAAACTTTGTTTCAGTGAAAATTACTCCTTTGCAGATCTCTAAGGGTTCTATTACCTCTCCAGGTCTCAAAATAGAAGACATGAGTTGACATAATGAGTTAAGTGCTGAAAATAAAGCTGTCATGATAAAAAAGCTTATGATGCAAACACTGTTTAACTCCATCTCGACAGTGACAAATTTAGCTCTGGATTAATCAGGTTATTTTCTTGTGCTTTCAAATGTAAAACCTATTCATCATCATACAGATGCTTTATATTTGCCAGTCATCTAAATGAGATGCAAGTAGTTCATAAGATATTTTCTAGTTACAGTAAGAGAGTAAATTTGGATCTTAATATATTTTCATATTTCAAATTCTTTGTTGAATTGAACTGGTAAAGCTTCAGTGCACAGTTTACATTTTTTTAAGGAGAAAAGTTGCAATAATGTCACTTTTCAGTAAAAGGGGTGAGATTTAAAGGAAGAGGTATTACACCTTTATTAAACCAGAGTGCAAGCTTTTTTTCTGAAATCTGAAATTTCTGAGTCTTTCATGGGCAAACTACTTAATACTTTTGATTCAAGGATTTATCTACTATTTACAGGAAAAAACAGACTCTCTTCTATTTCATAAGTATATTATATGTGCACAAATGTCAAGTTAAACCATTATAGCACACTCAGATAGCTGCCAAAATGGTTGCATAACAGCCTGGATTTTTTCCTTAGGGTGAGGCTGAAAAGCCTTTTAGCAAATAACTATAAAATAAATATTTATTTTAACACAGATCCAGGTCATTGTGGTTCACCCCAGTCTTAGAGTGAATAAAATTCCTTAGTTGTATTGTCTTGGATTGGTAGTCTACTCATCCTTTTTTTTCTTGGTTCTACAGATACAGGTTCTTGTCTGACACTTCGATTATCTTTATACATACAGAGCAAGAGGGTCAAAACACTTGCCACGCTGCTTTCAAGGAGTTTTGTTTTTTATTCTGAATCACCAAGCTTGTTCCCTCATTTCATGCCAACCTCATCCATCCATTGAGACCCTAAACTGAATTTCTGTCATGTCCTGTGGTTGGAGCTACCCTACTAAACTTCCTCAGAGATATCAGATGTTCCTTTTCTTTTCTTTGCTGTGTTTGCAGTGTAGAAGAATTCAAACTGGGTTAGGGACCCAAGAAAACAGTATTTCTAATTGGAAATCACGCAGAGCGCTGGAGCTTTCACCACATTTATCAAACAGACATTAACAGACATGTTTACCTGGGAGTGTCACATCGTTGGTCTGACAGACTTTTAGGACGTGAATAATGAATGGGTCCATAGAGTTTTTTTCGACTGGACTTCTTGAGGGTATTTGAGGTTTGACTGGGCTTGACTGAGGTTAATTAATTTGATAGGTTAACCTGTGAGGACTCCTCTACCTATTATTAAGTGAAAAAAAGGAAAATGAGTAAGTCTCCAGGAAGATAATTTTAAAATAAATGTAGAAGCTGGAGGTCTGACAAAGGGTGTTAAACCCTGGTTTGCTACCTGACTTTAAAGTTACTTACAAAAATCTAGTTCCTCCTTTCAAAAAATTGTGATCTAAAATTCAGATGTCTTTGAAAGAGAAGACACAAAAATATTTTGTAGTAAAACATTTTTTTATTTCAGGTGTAGATCCATGAAGTGGCATTATGGGTAGCAGTCCATTATCTGGCCCTCAGTACTTTCCAAAATTACTTCACTAATCAAAAATAAAGTGAGTCTTTCCAATGAAGACAGCACAGGTGATTAGGCAATACTTAACTTTAACTGTATGAATAAAAGAATAGATAAAATTATATTAATCAGAGGTCAATGTGGTGAACCGACCCACAAATTTATTAGTGAAGTATTCTTAGAAGCCTTATATCTAGCAGGATTAATGGTGTAATTTAATGTTGATTTGTTTTGTAGATTAAGTTTGTGTTGTGGTGTCTGCATGAATACTGTTGTTTGGGTTTCCTAAGAGTTATCACACTGTATACTTAACTTGGGATATAGTAAAAGAGGAATAAACATAAACAGATATCAAAGTTTACCCAAAGCCCAGAACAGATGTTCTTTTATGTGTATTTGTTTCAGTACACTTAAGTAAATAAAAAACTCTCAAAATTCACTGTGCTGTAACACTTTTCTTCAGGAGATTTGTAGTAGGTTTCGACACTTTGTTTAAACTTTTTCTATTTTTTATTGTTTGGGGAATAAATTCTTCTATGACATCATGACTACCACTTTATTAATAACCAAGTTACATTTCCACATGTACTTCCATATAAACAGCATGTCCAGCATGTCAGCCTGTCTTCCTCCCTCCCTCCCTCCCT
>VZZY01011945.1:0-13904 GCA_013400335.1 Eurystomus gularis | reverse complement strand
CCTCCCTCCCTCCCTTCCTTCCTTCCTTCCTTCAGGTTTCCTCTCCTCTCTTATCCTTCTTCCCTTCCCTTCCCTTCCATTCTTCCATTTGTTCTTCTGTTCTTCACATCTTGGGGTATGACATCTAAAGTCATATGTGAGGATAGGATACTGTACATGTTAACATCTAACATCAATATCTGTTCCCCAACATGCATCTTTGGTCTGCTTATGAAAATTGAATTTTCCAAAGAATAACTACTGTAAATGCCAAAGAAAAAAAAACCAAAAACAAACAAACAAAAACCCCAAACAAACACCAAGAAAAACAGACATAAGAAAGCCCAAAATATAATTTTTGCACAGTAAATCAACAATTAGAAAGAAAACTGAGAACACTTGTTCAATAGCATACCCAAGAGTGACTTTTTGTGTCTCTAGGAACATCATAAAACATTCAAGCTTGCAAGAAGCATAACTGCACGACATGGGAACACCAGAAACTACATAGCTTTGGTTGAAAGATCAACTAATATTCATTCTGGAGTTCACTTTGTCAGTATCAATATTTTCCTTAGAGTCTGCTCACTACTGCTCCTGGCTGCTCTGTGGTACTTTACTAGCCAGAAGGCAGGAGTGCAGCACCCTGCAGAGGATACTGATGCTGCTCCGTAGATAGTCAGGCAGGGTGTACTAATGAAAAGTGCATCTGGCACTCTGCCGAAGCATGACCATGCCAGTGTTGTGAGACACTGCGTGCCTCATTATACCCTCTGTGCGTGCACACACATGAGTTTAGAATCCTGTTCTCTTGATTTCAGCTTTTTAGAGCATGGGTGTACTAGTCAGATTCCAAATATTGGCCTCTGCTTCAGCAATCACTGTCTCAAAAGAAGGAAAGTGACGAGGCGGAATGATCTTTACCATAGGGATGGAGCATGCTATGGAATCTATAAATGGCACAGCCAGGATGAATAGTATCATTGTACTGGGTTTTGCAGACAGTGCCCGTTGCTGCAGTCAGAAGGACATTGGAGTAAAGCAGTTAATAAAAGAGAAAGGAGGAGGGGGGAAGAGGTAGTGTTGAAAATCATGGAACTGAGAACATTGAGGCTTTAGCACTTTTTTCTCAGACAATGAACTGTCTCCATCAAAGTTAGTCCGATAGCACTTAGCTTTGTGCCTGCTTCCACTGTACCTGGCCACTGGATAAATAATGAATAGTGAGTGCAGGCAGAGCTTACAAGTGCTCTATTATTCCCACAGTTTAAACTCTTAATTTAATAGAAAGAACACAGGGGAGAAGGAAGAAAAAAAAATGCAAAAGAGCTAAGAAATAAAGACAGGTTGACAGGCCAGAATGGTAAAAAATTTCTTACAGAATTTTTTTTTTCTGTTCTAGTTTGGTTTATTACAGAAATAATTAGTACAATAGCATTCTATAACATTTTTTCATCCAAGAAGCTCAAAGCAACTTATAAACTATTAATTAAAGGTGAAAGTTCCTAAAATATATTATGTGATCTGTGGGAAATATTCCACTAGCTCTCTTTGAAACTTGAGCCCTTAAATTACATTGCTGAATCTGAAATTTTTAACCCAAATAGAAGACTTTGACAGGCTGGTACTGCAGATACTACAGTCATTTCTAAGTTGCTGCAGATAAGCATCTTGTAAACATCAAGGGGGAGGAAAGAGCACTCTGGCTTTGTTTTAGGAGCGTTTCCATGAATCATTTCGCTTCCAAATTTATTCCAAAACTACACCAAAAACAATACTAGGCAAAAAGGGTGATTTAATGACTCCTAATTACCAACTCTATTCAGTTCAGATTACCTACCTTCTCGGTATTTCATATCCTCTTTCTTTTCTTCTATGAATAAACCGTATGTGCATGTAACGTATGTGCTTGTGTGCAAGGAAGGAAAAATATTGTTCTTTGAGATAACTGACAATGCAGCTTGTAGCACACAAAACGAACACCTCAGGACTTCATGATGAGGACCATATGCTCAGATCAAGTTAAATGTGTTGTCTTTGGTATTTCCTCATGCCATCATCTCTGCTTTGCCGGTTTTCACTGTTGGTCACATCATGGGAAAATCCAGCCCAAGCACTGCTTTTAGGATAGGGCAGGCTCTCCCTGTATTTTCAGTGTGTTATGCTTAGAAACCTTTTAAATGGTGTCAAAGTTAACGTTGATTGTGTGACTTTGGAGCTCAGGTTTCAGTGAAAATCAAGACAAATCCTTCAGGTGTAGGGACAACTTCCTCTCATTGCTGTGGCAATGAGGCATGGGAGGATTATTTATGCTTCACAGTATCTCTGAAAATCTCCCCAAACTGACTTATTCCCTTAGTTGTTTTGGAAGAAAAGCCCACTCCCTGTCCCTTTTACTCTTTGCTAGTCATTCTTTTAGGAAAGTTCTAATGCATAAAGGCAAGAGCAATAACAAAGCAGAAAATAATTTTTCCCTTTAAAGTTCAAAGCTACTTTGACAAGGAAATTTAAACAAACATACATACACAAAAGCAAAAAACCCACACCTGGAGGAAACATTGTAAAAGGCTTTACTAAGCCTGTAAAAGAAGCAGACAGCTTCTCTTGAAAATAAGTACTCAAGTGTATGGACCGTACTGGGGTACATCTAACTGCACGCAAGTTCTGTGGGCAGATCTCTTTCCTGCCATTTCAACAAAGGTTATCATTTCCCAAGGAGCACTATCTGTGCTGCAATCTGCACTTGCTCCACACTGACAGCTCTCCTGTCCCCACTGAGCCCGCAGTGCCATTTTGGATACTGTCCCGTGTCCTTCCCTCTGCATCTATCGACAGATCTAAACTCTCCTCTTATCTCAAGTAGCCAACAGCAGGACCTGTCATTGAAGCAGACAGGTTGTGTATATCTGAGCTACTATCATGCAGCCCCTTTATTTGTCCAATGGCAGCATCTTGTGATAAATGTTTCAGAAATGACATTTGAGATGACAGGGGAGGAAAACTCTTAAGTAAGAGACTACAGCTCCCAGTGTCTCCTGAGACACAGTGCTGTCAGTCAAGGAGGAATATTTGCAAGGAGATTAGAATGCAGGTGGTCCAAAATCAATGTATTAGAGGCCACAAAACCCATCCAATTAAAAAAAAAAAAAGTCACATCAATAAAAAACTCTGCAAAGTTCTGTAGGGTATCTAGGATTTACTTTGACAAACAGATTTAGGAAACTTCTAAAGCCAGTGCTAAATTTTGGATTGGGAGGAGGGTCTGTGACACTTATAGGGAAAGTAGAAAGATAATCATAGAACATTGGAAGAAAGTAAAGGTAGAAGAATTAAGTTATTTATCAAAGAGTTCAAGTACAATAACGGACTAATAGCATATGCATGCAGAGGGTAAGGTTTCACCATGCTCTGTCGTGGTGTGGGCAGCTGTGCTGTCCCACCAGGTAACCACACCTTTCTGTAACACAAGCCAATCCTAACTGTTGCTTTGACAGTTTAAGGCTCTCTGATTATTTAATTTGGCTTTCCATAAAATAAAAAAAATGACAAAGTCCAACCTGAAATCACTAGAATGTGTGGCAAGTGGGACGATATTTTGGGCACCGAACAACTCATTCTTAGATGTTTATATCTGCTGTTTCTTTTTCCATCTAGTTCATAGCAGCACTGCAAGATAACTGGTCGTTCTGGCATTAATAAGCTATTTGTACAATAACTGATTCTTAGCACATATGAATCATACACATTCTTATCACATTTTTTAAAAATGGTATAAACAGGAGGAGTTAACCTGAGGTAGAAAGAACACATTAATTAAGAATTGCAATGGGAATGGAAATTAGGGAAAACTGGAGAGGAGGGAAGGGAAATAAAGCTTCCAAAACCTGAAGTGGTATTTTTCTATTTGCATATGATGCCTCAAATCCTTTGGCAGAGGTTAATAGGAGAGAGAAAAGTTGTGATAATTGATGTCAGTCATGGACAAGATTTCTAAGTGAAAAAAATAAGGAAAAACAGGTTCTTCTGAAGTGCAGATTAAAAAAATCTAACATTCCAACCTGGGCAAAAAAAAAAAAAAAAAAAGGGCTTCTCAGAGTCCCAGTGGAAAGTAAGCACATGAAGAAGAGCAACTGTGCTAAAGAAAGGAACAAAAGAAACTCCCTAGAGCAACACAGACCAAAGTTAAGAAAGGCCAAGCTAACTGAGACATTGCAGTGGCTAATGAGGAACCTGATTGTTAAATATGCTTTGTTATTTTATCTTTCTTTTTTTAATCTGTTCTAAATTTTTCAGCTAAATATTATGTTTTCCTTTCAACAACTCACATTTTTTCTATCAGCTTATTTGGTATTGAGACTAAATATCCAATGAAACCCTCAGCCAGGCTCTCACTAGTGAATCATTAACATATTTTTGGTTAAAGCACACTTCTTCAAATTGTGTTTTATTTTGATATGAAGACATTGAGAGGTGGAGAATCTCTACATACACAAGTGCTGTCCAAGCACTTGCAGCTTATCGTGCCCT
Organism: Eurystomus gularis; assembly: GCA_013400335.1. NCBI lineage: Eukaryota > Metazoa > Chordata > Aves > Coraciiformes > Coraciidae > Eurystomus > Eurystomus gularis. The sequence goes on along the minus strand of VZZY01011945.1, from coordinate 9,398 downwards.
TTCCTAATGGATTTAAGAGCCTTTTATTACCCTTGGTTTTATTCTAGTAAAATTGCATTCTTATCAAAAGACCTCTCAATATTTATTTAACCTAGATGTGGTTCAAAGCACTCTTTCTCTACAGGTATTTCCCAGAGCTTTCATGACATCTTTCTTTATTATTCTCCTCTGGCCACTCACATTTTTCCAGGGGTCGTTATAGGAAGTGCTGTAGAACCATGGCAGCCTCTAGGTTAAGGCAGACTCATACAGCAGGGCAGTCAGGCCATCATACAAGCCACCTCAGAGACTGGAAGGAGGAAAGGAAGAAGTTGACAAGGAAATGCCCTTCTTCACTCCCTGCCAGTTTGGCAGGGACTTGATGTGCAAAGCAAGCTGAATTACATCCCAGTCTATTAAACTGGTGTGTACCCTTTACTTGAAAGACACCATCAGTGGAGGCATTGCTTGTTGTCAATGAAGCCTACTCGCTTTGGAACAACAACAGATCTCCACCCGGTATCATTATGGAAAATGTCAGGCACAGCAGTGGCCACAGAAGGGAGCAGATTCAAGATCAAGGTCATCTAGAAATGACAGGCAGATCAACAGTCCTTTAAAGCTTATATGCCAGCTATATTTATTCTAATAGGGTGGACATTTGTATGGGTGTTCTGTATTGCTTTGCTCTTAATGAATATTCTGCACACAGAGTCACTACAAAATCAGCCTTTTATATCAGTTTGAAAAATAATGTACATTACATCCTGTATTCCCCATTTTCCTTTTTGTTTGCATGCAACATAGCCAAGCACAACCTGTGCTCTGGGAAAACAGTGTGTTTACGGTTCTGTTAAAAACAAGATCATTTTCTGAGATATCAAGGGGGGGAAGGGGGCATGAGGAGAGCGGAACTGAAGTATTTGAACACCATGAAGAATACCCGTCTTCCTAAAAACAATAAAAGATAATATAGCAAGCTTTCCTTATGCAAAACTGTCTACCTTTTCGATGCAGGATCGACCTGATGAATTTTACTCCATAAGGCAATACTCTGGAAATGGATAAGAGCTTTAAAATAGAACTTTGCATGAAAGAGTTTCCTCAACCACATTAGAGTTCCCACTGAAAAGCTTTACTGTCACAGCTCATCTCATTAATCTACTATATACATTGCACTAATATTTTTTTCTCTTGCTGTGCAAGACTGATGTGATTCTATCTTTTCTAGTGATTTAGAAAAGCAATTGTGAAATTATTTTGCAACCATGAAATGGTTCAATTTCAGCTTTTTCCTGTACTAGGAAGGCAATGTTTAGTTATTACACTGACTTTCAGCAAGGGGAAAAAAATGGAACTAGTTGCAATACTAAGTTACTGTTTTGTAAAAACTAGTAAATTCTTTTTTGTGTTCCATATTACAACAAACCAAACAATATTTTCATGACAGAACGGTGTGTGGGGGTCTGGTATGCAGCCACAGGGCATTTGGAAGATTGCTCTCCAAGCATCAGTATTTTTCCTTTGAGAAATTATGACTTTCCACTACAAAATATAATAATAATAAACTGATTACTATAAATAATAATTTGTCTTTGTGACTCAAATCAGTGTTAATTCCTTTTTTAAGATAAATCCTTTAGTTTGACACAAGCTGGACCAAAGAATTTTGGTGTGACTTCTCACATGGAACTTTTTGAGTTTTGCCTACAGTTGGATTTTGGGTTTCATATAGCTTCTTTTATTTTATGAATTATATTGTTGGCTGTCCATAAATCAAAAACTCTAATCTCTGAACCTTTTATTTCAAGAATACAAAATTTGATCTTCCAGTAGCAGTAGGAAATAGTAGCTAGTTTGGATTGAAAATATTTGTTACAAAACCTGTTTTACCTGCAACATGGGAAGTAGAGCAGGGCAATGACAGCGGTTATGCACAGCAAGAAGACTTGAGAGGCAACAAAGAGCTTTTCAAGCTCACTTATTTGGTTGACAATACTTTTAGCAAATGATGTAGCTGCACAGATTTTTGAGGGAGGAAGATGATGTATCAAAAGAAAGGTCAATGAGGACTGTAACCAACTGCTGAGTCTTATCCAGGAATAAACAAGGAGATATTGATCCTTCAGAAGGAAAACAACATTCATTTTATTGCAGTGTTGCAAAAAAGTTTCCCCATACTGTTTACTGAGATTCAGGATCAAAACCTCTTTTTTTTTCCATAGTTTATTTTTGTTTCAGGATTTTTGAAATGTTTTATAAGGAGGACCCCCCTCTAGCTAGGGCTTTCTTCACATCTGAGGCCAGCTTAGTGATAAAAAATGAAAAATAATGCATTGTGCAAGTGAATATGATTTCTATAATGAATATAAACTATCATATACTAGGCTTTATTATATTCAGATTTTATTTTCTGACTGTAGGGGAAAGTATATGACAGCTGACCCAAAGCTCCCTCTGGGAACTGGGACATCATTTGTATAGCATAAGTGCTTGACACAGTGACTTCTGAAGCCACTACCAGCTAGAAATCACATAGGAATTGCCAATTTCCTTCCTCCTTCCACTTGCACTGTCTGAAATTCCACCAGGTGGACTTGGTATTGGTTTTCCCTGTCAAGCTGTGGCATGTGGCAGTGTTTGGTTTTCTCACAGAATATGTATAACATAAAGTTATGCATTAATAACTATGCTAGCCATATCGGCACATTACTCGCACAACTTATTTGGCTGTACTAAGGACTAGACCTTGATAATGAGGCTCTCCTTGTCCTAGTACAAATTCTTTCAGAGCTAAATTGGAAATTCTTGCATGTTTTAGAAGTGATGGCAGAAGATCATCTAGTCCAACTCCTCTGCTAAAGCAAGTTCACCTAGATCAGGTTGCACAGGGTTGCACCCAGGCAGGTTTTGAAAATCTCCAGAGAAGAAGAATCTACAACCTCTCTGTGCAGCCTGTTCCAGTGCTGTCACCCTCACAGGAAAGAACTTTCTCCTGATGTTTAGGTGGAACTTGCCATGTTCCAGTTTGTGCCCATTGCCCCTTGTCCTATCACTGGGCACCACGGAAAAGAGACTGGCCCCATCCTCTTGACAACCATCCTATACATATTTATAAGCATGGATGAGATCCCCTCTCAGTCTTCTCCACACTAAAGAGACCCAGGTCTCTCAGCCTTTACTCCTAAAAGAGATGCTCCTTCCCCTCATCATCTTTGTAGCCCTCCATTGAACTCTCTCCAGTAGTTCCCTGTTTCACTTGAACTGGGAGCCCAGAACTGGACACAGTGCTCCAGATGTGGCCTCACCAGAGGAGAGCAGAGGGGGAGGAGAACCTCCCCCGATCTGCTGGTCACACTCTTCTTCATGCACCCCAGGAGACCATTGGCCTTCCTGGCTACAAGACCACATTTCTGGCTCATGGTTACCTTGTTGTCCTTCAGGACTCCCAGGTCCTTCTCTGCAGAGATGCTTTCCAGTAGGCCAGCCCCTAACCTATACTGGTGCATGGGGTTATTCCCAGGTGCAGGACTCTACACTCCCCTTGTTGAACTTAATTAGGTTGCCCTCTGCCCAACACTCTAGCCTGTCCAGGTCTTGTTGTATGGCAGCACAGACTTCTGATGTATCATCCACTTCTCCCAGTTTTGTATAACAAGCAAACTTTCTGAGAGTATTTGAGAGACGTTGGGAAGATATTTAACAAGACTGGACCGAGGACTAACCCCTGGGGAACAGCAAGAGCTACAGCCCTCCAGCTAGACTCTACATNCCCTTGTTGAACTTAATTAGGTTGCCCTCTGCCCAACACTCTAGCCTGTCCAGGTCTTGTTGTATGGCAGCACAGACTTCTGATGTATCATCCACTTCTCCCAGTTTTGTATAACAAGCAAACTTTCTGAGAGTACTTGAGAGACGTTGGGAAGATATTTAACAAGACTGGACCGAGGACTAACCCCTGGGGAACAGCAAGAGCTACAGCCCTCCAGCTAGACTCTACATCACTGAACACAACCCTCTGAGCTCTGTCATTCTGCCAGTTCTTAATACACCTCACTGTCCATTCATCACTGTCCACCACTCCTGTCCTCCACGACGTTTCAAAAATGATGGAGAGTGGCTTAGCAGTGACATCAGCCAGCTTCCTTAACACTTGTGGATGCATCCCATTAGGGCCTAAGGATTTGTGAGTGTCCAGTTTGCCTAAATAATCTCTAACCCAATCTCTAATCCTCCTTGACTAAGGGAGAGTCTTTCTTCCTCCAGACTCACTCTTACTGTGAGTAAGATTCCTAAGATTCCTGAGGGCTAGTCTAGCAATAAAGCTTGAAGCAAAGAAGGCATTTAATAATTCTGCCTTCTTGACATCCTCTCTCACCAGGGCACCCACCTTATTCAGCAGCAGACCTACATTTTCTCTAGTCTTCCTTTTCCTACTGATGTTCTTGAAGAAGCCCTTCATGTTGACTTTTACATTATTTGACAGATTTAATTCCAAGAGGACCTTAGCCTTCCTCATTGCCTCCCTGCATGCTCTGGCAATGTTCCTATGTTCCTCCCAAATGGCCAGTCCCTTTTTTCACATACTGTAAACTTCTTTATTCCACTTGAGTTTTTACAGAAGCTCCTTGTTCATCCAACACATGTTTGAATCTGAAGAACCTTTTCCTGAGGTGAACAGGATAGATGGGATTTCATCCACCGGTAAACCCTTTTAAGGAGGTGTTATTTCACTAAGAAAACATGGAACATGTGTGATTAAAGCAAAAGACCAGAACACAGTTCAGCTATTATCTTAGATGCTGGAAACCCTTTAGTCTTGTTACAACACTCCTAGGGTTCTGATTTAAAATAAATTATCGTGTGAGTCCACAAGACATAGACTTCACTGGAGAAGCCATACGGGTACCCTTTGGTTGTCGGTGACCCTGTTCCTCTTCACCTGATCTGCTATAGCTATTTCCAGAGTCACTCTGTAAGACAGTCCACCCCACAAACAGTGATGGGGTGAAAGTAACTACTTTGTTTCTAGGATAATTCTTAAGCTACTTCATTTCAATGGTCCCCATCATAGCATTGCTAAAGAAGCAGTTAGCATGTGAGAGGCAGTGAATGAGGGTGCAAAGGCAGAGACTGCTGAAAATAACCTGGTCCCAAAAGGTTGTACACCTACAGCACCTCCACCTCCTCAGAAGGGCACAGGAACAGGGTACCCAAAGTCTCCCTTCTTCCTTTACTGAACTTGCCCTTTAAGTCCCCTTGGATATCTCCTACGAAGGAATACACCTCCTGTAAAAATCTTCTGAAACTTTCCACCTAACACTTCCTAAATTAGAGACTTTGGAATTATTTTCTTGAGGAAAGGAAAGAACTGCTGAGCTATGTTAGGTTCAAGGTGAAGAAATTAATGCATCCTACTCATTGTTATACTTGGAATCAGCTTCCCTGGTGATTACTATAACTGGCAATATATTAGAAATTTAGCCTGAGTACTTCTATGCTCCTATGCATTCTGACCTTCAATCAGAATTTCAGACATAATTAAATGCTTCATAAAAACAATTCAAATATTATCTTTAGCCTCAACTTGGGGCCCTAACAGTTATTTTGGCAATCCCACAAGGGAAGAATCACTTTCTGAAAGTGACTTTACCAGGGTGATTTTAAGACTAGACAAAATACGGAAATGCAGAATAGCTCATGTTGAGATAGACCATACATCAGAAAGAAAAAAAGTCGCTGCCATCAAATCCCTCACAATGTTACCGCTACACTTATCTTGTGTATAACCTCCATATGCCGTTGTGTAAAGCATGAGTATAAAAAATATCTAGCTGTCGATGTTCTACCATATTTGCAGCCGTTTTTATAGTTTTCACAATACCAAATCCATACAGCAGTCAAACTTGATGTAAAAGTAAAAAGTTCTGAGGTCATGAACCAGAAGAAGCAGTACCTGAAGAAATGCTCTGACATAAAACAGCATAAAAGCTCTCTGTATTTTTTTTCAAAAACTCTGCCTTAACCATTGGAAATCTCATTAGCAACATGCTGCAGTTTGTGTCTTTGCCTTTCTTTAAGATCACACAGAAGTCGATATACCATCATATTAAGAGCAGATCAACATGTGTCTTACCTGTCAAGTCCTTCACTTAGTTTTACTGCTGCAGCAGTTGAGTCAATGTGTGAAAACGGTAAGAGCATGAGCTCGTTCATGTATGGGCTAGATGATTATGCTGTGACAATGCTCTCTTTAATTTAAAGCCATCTAATCCTCAATAATCCTTTTCTCAGTTCTTACAGGTAGTGAACTCCTTTCATTCTTGGTGTCTGTTGTCTTTGTAGCAGAAAATGAAATAAAATGAATAATAAATATTAGTGAGGTCCGATAGGGTCTCTGTAGACTAACACTGTGATTTAATTACTTTTTTAAACCTATGTTACAGCCAAGATTTCACCCAGTTTCCCCGCTTGGTAAGCCTTTGCCCTGAAAGGGAAAGAATGCTGTTTTCAGAGACTCATCAGGACTTTATACAAAACAGAGGAAGTTTTTAAAGTCACAAGTGCCTTCAATGAGATGCAAGCTCCAGACAAAATGTCTGGTTATAAAAAGACATATTTACATATATTTTAATGGCATTTAAAATAATTAAAACAAGAGCACTCATTTATTCAATCAGACTCTAATTAGAGTACATGCATATTTTGTGAAAATAGTTTAATTTTTTATATTTTTTACCAATAGATGGTGCTAGCAATTTCTGCATTTACTGAAATATCTGCACCCATTTTACTCAGCTTAGGCCCATAGCAATCCTCTGGAACTGCTAGAAAGAAACAGCCTAGCCATGTGTCAATTAAAGTAGGAAATGCCAGCTCACCGATACTCAACATTTTACATACTGAAAAAGCTAGTAGAGCAGCAAAAAGCCATCAGTAACGACCCACTGCAGAACATATACGGTATGCAAATGAGAAATCTGCTGTTCTCACTCCTTCGATGTGTTTTCAAGATTTCTGGAATAGTCACGTGACATTTTGCAGTCATTAGGGTGTATACTTTTAGCAAAGAAGATGCTGGCATCAGTCAAATTAGCTCCTCCATCAATTTTCTACAGAGTACAATGAAAACTTCATGTCTTAAGCTGAAATCCTGCCAAGATTTCATGTACATGCCTTGCTTTATGGATGGGGAATAGTTCCCTCACAGTCAATCAAGATGTTCACACATGTAAAGTTAAGCAAATATGTGACTGTCTGTGACTTTGGAGGTATATGTAGTGTTTGGAGAATTTGGAACTACCTGTAGTGGCTCTCCATGGAAGTGGTCTGATGTCTTCTGCAGCCATTAGGAGGATGCATCCAGCATGGAGAATATTTTTGTGACATCCCATCTGCCCTTGGCTTCTAGAAAGATCACATTCAAAATTCACTGTTTAATTGTTTCGGTTCCGTGGATCTGTTTGTTTTGTTTGTGTTCAGAGAAAGTATATTCAAGGTCATTCCAAGTGCAGTTTAAAAAAAGAACAAATGTAGAATAGGTAGAAACAATCTTGTTCTCTGCATTTTCAATTTCCTCGAGAACTGTAGTATCTCTAAAAGAAAATCCCAAAGAATGTTTCCGATATCTCACTGTCATTGGCTTTATTTTTCTTATTACTTGCAGACATTCTCAAAATATTTTGAGATAATTGAAACACTACTACTCTCAGAGAAAATAATCCTGTGCTCCCCAGTTCATTTCCACATGCACTACACTCTTCAGTGTGAACTGTGTTTACACAACATGGATGTAAGCCCTCTGGAATAATGGATTTTCACAAAAAGGTTGCATGTTCCAGACCTTGAGCTCCTGGGGATTTTGGTTACCTGCAATTTCCTTCCATGCCTCCATTGTTTTGGGGGACCATAAAAAGGAATTATAGACTTCTAAAATTTACATGTATATATATATGTGTGTGTGTGTTATATGTCTAAAATATTTTATGTATTGTTATATATTACCAATGCATATATTAGTTATTAAATTCTAACATAAATTACATCACATCATATATATTGTTATAACACATTATTATATATGTGGATATTTATGTACATGATATTAATATATGTGTACACAAACATAAATAAGCATATATGCACATATTGCATATGTTTATAAATATGTATATGTCTATTATATACATTATATATGTTGTCTTATAAAGTAAAGAATGTTATCTTCCCTCTCCATCCATTTTTACCTTTAAGAGAATGCCATCCTCTGGAAAAATGCACCAAGCAGGTCATGTAACTTATTGTTCTTATCAATACACCTCTACTTTTTGTTTATTTTATCCAGACATTATAGCATTTATAGTAAGTGTAAGGGGAACATGCTCTCTTTTGTTCTACACCACTATTAAAAGAATCAGAAATCTGAAAAGCTCACTCTAGAAAATGCTATAAGTTCCATTATACACTGAGATAGTGGAAAATGCTTTATGAGATGCAAATGCATACTTGCAAACCCAAAAAATAATTAGTAAGGCCAAAAAGCCTAATATAATCCACATTTTACTCTCCTTTCCCCACCTCCATCCCTTTCTTTTTGTAAAACAGGTCTTAACCTTGGTCAAAAATGTCTGTAAATGAATCAGCAATGGATGTAAAAATCTAGTAGACAATGAAACTCATGAAAGAGATAATAATTCTCCCAAAACCTCAATTGTGTCTAATTAAAAAATAATGGCCATGGATTTCATACATTAGAAAACACATAAGGATGTTCTGGACTGCCCCAAACACTATGATTTATCTTCTGGATTATATCAAAGGCCCATGCACTCTCCAGTTAGTTTGGGAGGCCCATTTTCACTGTTGTTTCCTCAGTAAGAACCATTCCTCATGTAGAGGATCAGTAATCATAGCAGTACCCAGATATTTTCAGCTATACTTCTGCCATGTCAAATTGTTACAGAGAGAACCAAGCCAGCAGCCCATGCTCTCTGTCTCATAAGACCCCTTACAGAAGAGCACTGAGAAGGTGCTCCAGTGTCTTCTTCACCAAATAGATGAGTGAGGCTCCTAAACTGCTTGTGAAAGAAGGTCATGCTGTGAAAAGTTTGTTCCTCATTCTTGCCCTTGTTTAAGAATATCATGATCTTCTTTCAGTGAAGCTATGACTCCTCAATAAAATACAAATATTAAACCCTCAAATGGAACCTTGTTACCTTTTCTCACTGAAGTGCAAATATCGAAATCTCTCTTCCATGAAGTACTGTTATTGCTGTCACTTGGCAGAGAAACAGAGCACACAATGCATGACTTAAATTATCCTAGGTTGCATAGTGATTCAGCACTGAACAAAACAGCTCCTTAAACACAGAAATTAAAACCAAGTTTCTCATTAGCAGTATCAACATTCAGATCCTCCA
>VZZY01011944.1:18910-33085 GCA_013400335.1 Eurystomus gularis | reverse complement strand
TCCTGTATCTGGGTCACAACAACTCCATGCAGCACTACAAGTTTGGGGAAGACTGGTTGGAAAGCTGCTGAGCAGAAAAGGACCTGGGGGTGTCGGTCAATAGCCAGCTGAATATGAGCCAGCTGTGTGCCCAGGTGGCCAAGAGAGCAACAGCATCCTAGCCAACAGTATCAGAAATAGTCTGGCCAGCAGGAATAGGGAAGTAATTGTCTCCCTGTATTCAGCACTGGTGAAGCCACACCTCAAGTACTGCGTTCAGTTTTGGGCCCCTCACTAGAAGGACATTGAGGTGCTGCAGGGTGTCCAAAGAAGGGAAATGAAGCTGGTGAGGGCTCTAGAGGACAAGCTTTATGAGAACAGCTGGGGGAACTGGGTTTGTTTAGCCCAAAGAACAGGAGGCTCAGAGGAGACCTTATCATGCTCTGCAATTACCTGAACCGAGGTTGGAATGAGGTGGGGGTCAGTCTGTTCTCCCAAGTAACAAGCGATAGGACAAGAGAAAATAGCCTCCAGTTATGCCAGGGGAGTTTTAGATTGGATATTAGGAAAATATATTCACTGAGAGGGTTACGAAGCATTAGAATAGGCTGCTCAGGGAAGTGGCATTTAAATATAATACTTTCAGGTATTTAAAAGNGGAGGCTCAGAGGAGACCTTATCATGCTCTGCAATTACCTGAACCGAGGTTGGAATGAGGTGGGGGTCAGTCTGTTCTCCCAAGTAACAAGCGATAGGACAAGAGAAAATAGCCTCCAGTTATGCCAGGGGAGTTTTAGATTGGATATTAGGAAAATATATTCACTGAGAGGGTTACGAAGCATTAGAATAGGCTGCTCAGGGAAGTGGCATTTAAATATAATACTTTCAGGAATTTAAAAGATATGTAGATGTGGCACTTAGAGACATGCTTTAGTGGTGACCTGGCAGTGCTGGGTTAATGGTTGGACTAGATGATCTTGAGGGTCTTTTACAATGTAAACGCTTCTATGACACATGCCTGTTGTGGTGGCATAAGACCACTTGTGGAATGAATAGTGACTGGCAGACTTTCTTTAGAAAACAAAACCCATCTATAGTCATTCTCACTTCCCCAGCACTGAGTTACCAGGTCCCTCTGTTGCACACTTCCTCTACTTCTCTGAATCTTGACTTCCTTACTAGACAGTGGGATGTACTAAAGAGGAAAAATGCAAAGATTTTTTGCTTTCCTTAGGTCACAATCTGGCAACTAAGGCTTTTTTTTTGATAGTGGAGAGAACTGACAAAAGAATCAATACTTCCTCATAACTTGAGCAGCTGGTCTGTGCACAAAGCTGTTGCATAAAGGAGGCACTGTTGTTACCCCACTTGGTCTTGCTGTACTGTCTGCCATGGATGAATTTTCTCAGGAGACTCAACTTGCTATCACAGATAAGGCATACTCTACAAATGCCTACTTAGTTGAGACCCTCATCAGACTTAGAAGGGAAAATTCATTTTGGGATATTAAGTGGGATTCAACTAACTGCAGCTCAGCCTTAGCCTTTAGAAGGTTGCAGTACTTCTATGCATATTCAAAAGCAAGATTTCTCACACCTGGGAAATTTATGTTAAAACTAGTTGATCGCTACAGATCAGCTGACTAGGTCTTTTGATGACCACATTTCGGAATAGTATGGAATAAAACAATACATAAAGCAAGGTCCAAAACGTTGTAGCTGATTTGCCCCGAATCTATATTTTAATACTGTTAAATTCTAGTAACATGCTTCTAACATAGCTTTTTGAGTGAAAATTCCTGGAATTTTCAAAAAAGCAAACAGAAAATAAAGCAGTTTTTCATACAGCTCAAACACTCAAGTTAATAATCACTCAAGTTTAAATCTTTGTATCTATTACATACTCCACCCAGCTGATGGAGCAAAATAAAAACAGTAGTGGCTCGCAACTCTGCAGGGACCTACTTTGAAGAAGCAACACATTTTGTCAGCATGTTTCAGATGTACTATATGACAGCAGAAACCTATTGAGGCCTCTGAATGGCTACAGCTCTCTTTTCAGCTCCACTGCCCAGTCCTGCTTTGGCTCAGAGCTGCTTGAAGTAAGCACTAAAGAAATACTCCATTAACCCATGATGCCTATGGTTCAAATGTGCATACCTGACCTCATTACCTGACATGCAAAATTCCTTCACTCATTCTTCACTTTCTGATGACATAAAGCATGATCAGTTACTACCTGGATACAGAAGCCAAAAAGGGCTGAAACATTGTCATTTCTCAAAAGGACTGGTGCAAGTACAGGCTGATCAGGAAGAAGTTATGATAAGCTCAAATACACTCAGCAAAAATAGTCCTCAGAAAGGCTGACAGTGATAAGGAAAAAGTTAACCACTGAACACACCCCAAAATGTTTTAAGTTTAAAAGGCATTGCAAAATGGTGAAATCTGTCATATTTACAAGAAGACATATGCCCAGATTATTATTTTAGGATGAGAAGAAAAAAAACACTCAACATTTTTCAAACCTGTCTTTGAATAGCAATAAAATATTCTGAATTAAACCGAATCAGTCACCTAGTATTTTAAGGTGAAAGCTTTAGAAGTTTGAAACACATAATTAACTGAAGACAAGGAGACATGAGACAACCTAAGTAAACCGAATACTGAGAATGTATGGAGAACTTGACCTGAAGTTTTGAACTGGAGAGTATGTCTCCAATACTCTCCTACATAATTCCTTAGGAGATGGTAGAGAAGGTATTGACTGAAATCCCAACTCAGCAATAACCATAACAGAGCATTTGAAATTGTACAGTAATTGTCCAGATGAGTGACAGGATGGGATAGTTTCTTACACAAAGTTCATACCAGTGCTCCCATTACGGCAGTTTTTACCCTCATCTCTACAGGAGCTGCATATATTAACATTGGATACAGTGCTTTCAAAATAGGTTCCACCTATCAGAAAGAAAATATGGGCAAAGATAGCTCCCCAGAGCTATCAGAATTGAAGGCCAAAGCTAGATCAGCGTCACAGGGATGCACTTGTTTTCAAGTTGTTGACCATTCCCCGGAGAGACAGGTATATTCATTCAAGTGACAATGATTTATCCATAAAATAAAAACAAAAGGTTTCATAACACAAAGACCTCCTTGAACATTAGTCATTATGTAACTGTAATTCCCCTTGAATCCAGAAAAAGCCAGTCAGCTGGCCCTCCAAATAGAAAATAGGTTTTTGACCCAAAAACATCTCAAAAAAAGATTGCTAGGACAAAAGATATATTCACAGTTATACTTCAGTTTTTAAAAGCTTTTCAACCAATTTACAGGCAGCATGAAAACAAATTTGAATCTTAAAGTAACAGACATTATGTAATAGTGGGTCATTATTTAAATTACCATTTTTATTCACTGATAGTTAACTCTGTTTTTTCCTGGTCTGATTCTTAGCAAAATTATTCAGCCTTCAGATCAAGACATCAAATCTCATCTACAGAATCATTCAATGTTCTTAGTTAATGAAGATCTTGATTAAAAACATAATATACAAGTGCCACTCCCTGAAAACAAGAAAAAAATTTTTATTAAGCTTTGGTAACTAATTCGAACCATAAGCTTTAAAACATGCCATGATACTTAATAGAAATACAAAAATAAACATAAATTCATAAACAACAATCCAAAATAAATTATCAAGAGCATGAATTATTTAGTTATCCATGGTAACAAAGGCAAAATATTCATACCTGCACCTGGAATGATTGCCAACTTTGTTTCAACGAGGCCCATTTTAGCAGAAGAGGCTAAAAAACAGAATGTAAACGAGTTCTTACTATAATCTGTAGGAAAAAAGCTTTGCAAAATATGTAATAATGACCTACAGCACTGTTAATTTATTAATTTCCTTCATAAAGAACAATAAATCACCTTAAAAGCATATGTATATGAAAATCTTTAGATTCAACTGATCTGCCATCAAGGCAATCTGTTTAGTTTCCACATAGCAAGTAAGAAATTACGGGAAGTAATAGAGACTTATTTGGAAAACACTGAATACTAAAACAAAAAGACTGTTACTATTTAACATCTTAAAATGGAGAAGAATTCTTATCTGATTGCTATGAATTCTTTAGCTGACAGAATATTCTCTAAGGGTCAAGCAGCTTTACATACTCTAAGTTACTGGCAACTGTTCAGGACCATGTTTTCATTTACTTTCCAGCAAAGGGCTTTACAGTTCTGACAGCTGGATAGGTCAACATTCCTCTTTTCAAGTGCTATTGTCAATTTTTTTTTATAACAGCTTATATACTTGTGCAGCAACACTCTCACTAACAACTTTTCCTGTTTCCCTCCATCCTGTTTAGAAAAAAACAATTCTTCATCCAGAACAATTCAAATGCAGAAGAGTGGAACACTTTAATTACTAAATAAAATATTGAACCAACTATATAACCCTTCCTGGCAACACAAATAAAATGAAGGTCACAGAATAGTATAAAACACATAACAAAACCAATCCATCTATCAGTGGTAAGTTGTTTGAAATTAAACATTAACAGGTACTTAGACAGGTTTCTGCTAAATCCCTTTAAAATAATTGGCTATAAACAACATCAAATATAAAGTGAGTTTTATAAGATTGTTGCCGTAACAAGGATTAGTCAAAACATCTGCAACACCAATAATCCTATGTTCTATAAACAGAAATCAGACCTACCAGCCACTCTTATATCACAGGCTAAAGCAAGTTCCAGGCCACCACCTAATGCAGTTCCATCTATTGCAGCAATAGTAGGTACAGGGAGATTAGCTGAAAAAGAAAATAGCAATTAAGATGGGCCTTATAAAGAATATCTCTGAAACATAATTTCATTATATGTTGTTCAAAGTACAGTCATGCTATTGGAAAAAAGTTTCGCAAAACAAAGCAGGACTAAAAACTGATTGCTCAGCAACACTTTGGCAAAAAAAAAAAAAAATAAAAAAATTGACCCTCCCTCTAATCACTCTGTGGCAGAATAGGTTTGCAAGCCTTTTTCTCTAGCTTCTGCTCACTTTTGACAGAAATCCAAATAGTAAATTCCAAAACCATACATAGCAGAGCTGGGCAAACATAAATAACACAGGACAAAATAAACCAGGAAAAACTTAAAGGCACCTACACAAACAGTCCCAGCTGAAACACAGATGTCTTATCATTTGTGATGCTGACATAGCTGGAAGCTCTCTGTGTCTTAATATTCCCAGACATGGTGTTGCCATCAGTATTGCCCTTTTTCTCCTGTAAAGCAGCACTTAACAGCTTAATGCAATGTGGGAAAGTTTTCAGTCTGATACAGATGCACATGCTGCCAGTACGCACGACAGGCTGCAGGGCTCCAGAAGCCTGTGTGACCATGGCACAGCTTGTATTTAATTTATCATCAGTGTTCTGACACGGGGAAGTCATTTAAACATTGAGCTTGAAGTACTGCTCTTCAACAAATTTCTCTTCTTCCCTCTTCACCGCAAATTCAAACGTTGATAAAAAACATTTTTTACTTGAGACGTAGACTTGTATATTACACCTTTAATTATATTTCACATAACATGTACCAGAAAGTATCAATAGATTTAAATTATACTCAAACAATATTTCAGTAGTACATTTTTGCTACTAAAGTTTCAAAGACAGTCAAAAGCAATTCATTAGCTGAACACTTGGGTGTACAGCTTGTTGAAATGTTAAACCAACTCTTGACAGCAACAGTTTTCCCTGCAGATGTTAAAAAAACATTTTCTTTGTTTTCATGTTTCAATGAAACCAGTTCATTCAACGACCAGTTCATTCAGTCTTAGTTGGAAATTGAAAAATAAAAAAGCCTTCTGCCAGAACATAAATGAAACCGAGGTGTGAGAGAATGTTCTCTTCTTTTAAAATCTTTTTAAATTAGGGTAATTTGACCAAAAATCATTAATGTATTAATTACAAATAATACTACTTTTCTTTAGTGAACTAGTTTGTTCTAAATTTAAGTGTGCTACCTAGCTTACCGTTTTCCTTCTGACAGATACACTTCAGGAAACTTCGTATTTAAAAAAATATATATCTATTAAATATCAATGTATATTAGCATGAATAAATCCATATACAAAACAGGTATCCTCTCACTGGGTAACAAAATAAAACATTAAATTAAAGGAAAGGGTATTTTCAGCTGCAAATTAACATCCTTTTATAATTAACAACTACGGAAAATCCAATTGTCTTTTTAAAAAAAGATTGTCTTTAAAAAAAGAACAAAACTTTATCAATGCTTTTCAAGATGCTTAACAGATGCTTTAAATTGAAGTCTCTTGGTTGCTGGTTTAGATCAAGAATAAAAATTATTATCTGAGTCAATATCTAATGTCAAGAGACTACTCATTATTGTCTGCAACTTCAAGTACTTGCAGTCACTTAAAGGGCCCAGGGTACCCATTATATTCGCCATCTACTACAGAAGACACAGGAGACAAGAGGAATAGGACTAAAATCTGTTCATCCTCTATTCGCTTTTTCTTAGTTACACAGGAAGGCAAGAAGAGAAGGCCACTCTCATTTCCAGCATGGTCAGGTTGCTACCCAAAACTTATAACCCCATCACCATAACAGATTCGCTAAACCATCTTGCAATCCAAGCTGCAGGCTGATACAGCTAGCGTTTCCCTTAAAGAAATCTACCTTTGCCAGAGGTAAATGAAAAAAATTTGCCCGAACACAGAGGCACGGTCATTATTAACTATAGTTTCCAGTAGTTACTGCCTGCACGTATGTTCCATTTCTCAGAGATTAGCAAACAGTATTTGGAGCACTAGTTACACAACCTTTGCAGTACGCTAAGGCAGACTACTTTCCTTATGATAAGGAGCTTCCAGATTTTGCTACAGTCCAATTCAAGTAGAGTATTAACACAGAAAAGAAACTGAAAAAATTTGAGTATTAGAAAACAACTTGGTTTCAAGAATTACAGCCAGTATTCCTATCAAGAAATACTAAAGTTCATAATTTAAAGGGAGAAAGATCAGTTTGATACTGTATGTTAGAATCATCACTTCCCAAGGATATTCATTTTAAAGGATCACTGGGAATGGAAGTTGACAATGAACGAAAGGAAAAACAAAAATTCTTCACAATAGCTTTGTGCATATCTATCAAAAAAATTGAAGAAATTAATCCTTTTAACATGTTTTTCTGGAGCATCAGAAAAAGCAATATAGAAATAGATAAGCAATTGCTCTGTATTGTAAACCGAGTTTCTAAGTTACTAGAAATTATTACCAATGGTAAGACTTCTTGGAATAATCATATTTTGTAGCACAACAGGCACTTGTTCATGTTTATCTGCATAATTTTAATACACAACTGCCAAAACTGTTTAGCTGTTAACAAAAACAAGAGATTATGTTTGACAAATCAGCCCCTGTAGACTTAACTGAGCTGTATGCACTCAAATTTGGAGAATAGACTGTGTAAATAGACAGGTCAACCTCCACAATGATTCTACATGGCAAGGCTCATTTGCTAGGAGTGATAGAAAAAAATTAGGCAAAGCTTTGCCAAAAGCCCAGTGGTTTTATTCTCTAACATTCCACATATTTTGTATGCTGTAAATAACAGATATACATTTCAGGCAATTACTGTACTACTAATCATTACTGCTAAATTCTAGATCTGATATGGGTTTATCAATGTGCAATCATGAGCTGCATAGTAAAGTCCACAAAAGGAATTAGACGTATATATAAAAAAACCCAGAATAATCAGAGTATACAACACACAGATAAGTGTGGGCCATGTGTATGCACAGATTAATGTTGGTAGAAGTAGCTAAAAATGTAATAAGCAGCATTAAACTGTAGTCTCATAATTGGACCGAACTACTGTAGTACATCAAGGTGTGGAATATGACGGACACTAAATAATAAGCCAGTTCATACAATGAATTCATAAAGGATTATTTCACACATCTGTTGTATTGTAAAACATGCTGTATATTCCGTAGATGCACTTCCACTCTAGATATAAAACAAGTATCATGAGCAAAAGTTGACACTCACGTCATACTATAAAATCAATTCTTAATGATATTACATGTAAGGAAGGTTCTAAGTACAGTAAAGAAAAAGAATGTCCCATTTCAGTATATTTTAATCGTAAATCAGCGACAGAGGCAGATATAAGACCTGTATTTCAGGTCACAGGAGTAGAAACAGTTCGGACTAGCTGAAGAGATGACAAACATGAACAAGGAGATCAAAGTAATTTTTCTGTGTTAATTTACTTGAGGAATAATCTGTTGGGACTGAAGGTGATACAACCTCCACAAAAGGATGTTTATTGGCCATTCAAGACATAATACAGGTAGAGTGATCAACATGTAAATGGAAGAACTAAGAAGTTCTTCTAAGAACTAAGAAGCATGCAAAAAACTTCAATAAGAGAAACTAAACATAATAACATGATTCAGCTAGTTAAGTCAAATAAACCCATAAAAAGCTGAAATAAAAGTCAGAAAAGATGATATACAGCAAAATAAAGAAATGGGCCTGTTTCCTACTCTGCAGTAACTGTGGATCTTCAGGTCAATTTCAGGAATGTATTCCTGGTAAATACACATGTTGCATGCAGTTTTAGATCAGGCTGACCAGCAGCATCTTGTAGCCTTGGGATGCCTCCTCTCCTCCATTACTGAAAGACATAATGAGTAGAGTAAGCTCAACTCTCTCACAATTTTGTTACCAGTACAGAACGTCACAGGAGGAGGACTTTGCACAGAAGCACATCCAATGTGTGGGAAGCAATCTCAAAGGATCACAACTGTTTTGAGGCAGGTAATTGTTACTTCATCTTTACGTAACTTTTCACACGATGTCCACTGCTGGTGACTAACAAGGGATTTACCTTCTGCTTAAATTTGATTATACAATGAATGGAAGATCAGTATATGAATACCAGTACCAAGTCTGGAGGATTCAACCAAGAAATAAGTTTCTCAGATGTATGCCACAAAGCCCACACAGCTGATTCATACATTGCAGACACTGACATTCCCCAAATAGAAAGTAGAAGGTGCCTGGATTCTATTGACCTGAATCATAGGTGACTATTTAGTCCTCTAATTCATTTTAAAAGTTCTTATAGAATTACAGATATGTAAGATAATATCTGAGAGGAAACTGAATTACACTTGATACTTTCTTAGTAACTATCAAGCAGCCTTCTTCTATTCCTGCACAACCTCACCTCCTCACTATTGACAATGAAATGGTCTGATCAACTAGGAAAAATCTACTTTCCACAGATACTGAGGAAGAAGAAAGGAGGAAGTATGATGAATGAATGAATACAGTAAAAACAAAATGGCAACAGTTTACACATGAAAGTAGTCTTGCCTTTATAAAACATTACAAACAGTAGATTTTACATAATGGGCAATAAATACATTTTTAGACAGTGTCCAAGGGCTCAAAGGAAGACCTCTCACTACTACTAGTCCCTTCCTGAAACTGGCAGTGGAAGAATAACATGGTTGGTTACCCTGAATTCCAGATTTTGTAATTTGTGTTCCTGGTCAATCTACATAAGCTTGTCCAGATCAATTACTTAAAATACCCAACAACCAGAAAAAAAGAGTTACTGATTTAGAATGTATCAAATCCAAAGTGACTGAGCTCCTAAGAGTGGCTTCCTTGTTTGCTAAGTGAATTTATACCTGTAGTATTCTCTGTTAGCAACTGTACCACATATTTGTGCAAAAAGAAGAAACACTCTTGAGCGAGGCACTAAATTTTGAGATGTAGGCTGTTCACATGTCAATGAGCTCTCTATGAGAACCATACACTTGCAGCTTGACAGCCGTTTCAAACAATCAACCTGAAGAACACCTGTAGCATTCCTCCCTACAGCTAGGATATAGGAGCCATCATTAAAAGAACTGCAAGTCCAGAAACTTAGAATTCCGTTTCTCTTAAAGTAAAAGGTCTGCACCGTTACTGCAGCAAAAGTTGCCATTCGTGATTCCCATGAATCAGAAAAGAAAACTCCATGGAAGCCCATTCAATTCCTAACAATGCACAAACTACACATGGTCCCTTAGATAAAATTAACTTCTCTAGTTTTGAAGTATTCTGTTACAGATTAGGATAAGTATTTTCAATTCAACTAACAGCAGCAGTCAAATTTGGTATTTAGGAACATTCAAATCACAGAATCATACAATAGTTTGGTTTGGAAGAGACCTTAAAGATCATCTAGTTCCAACCCCCTGCCGTGGGCAGGGACAGCTCCCACTAGACCAGGTTGCTCAAAGCCCTGTCCAGCCTGGCCTTGAACACCTGAATCGAGCAGCCGAAAGCTGGTCAGGGTTCATGGGAGCACTTTGATATCTAACCCTCCTGCACCAACACCCTTCACAGCCTCTGTGCATTTCTTTGACATCATAACAATCAGCTTACAATTTATTTTGCACAATTTGCATGAAAATTTCTGTGAGGCATGGAGTAGAAAGGAGTAACTCTGGTTATAATCATTCAGAAACAGTACAGCTCTGCAGACATGGGCAGGTAAATGTGCATGTGTTTTCATTCTAAACAAATTGATCATTAGCCACTGTATTAAATAGGAACCTACCAGGCTGGACCTGACTTCAGAGAAGACAAGCAGACATATTTCTACCTGATGTCAGAGTATTACCAGTGTCCTTCCATGACCCTAATGCTCCAGGCACGTACCTGGAGCACCAAAACAAGGAAACGGATCTTCCACCTGGCTCGCCACATTCGTCTTGGACCAAATGAAGCCCCACTTCAAAGTGTGCCTTTTCAAGTATGTGATATGGAACACTAAAATGAAAGACAGTCACCTTAACTCCCCTCACTATTCCTCTGCTGTTCTCCTATACCTGGACAATGTTGAAAGAAGTCCTTATTGTTCATGTCTCTTCAGCGGCCTCTGGAAATCAATCTTCAGAAAGTACAGGTATTCAGATGTAAATCAGAAGTTAGTAGCTACCTCTAGCACCTACTGAACCAGATTCATAAGCCTGACTTTAATGATCAACAGATAGACAATGTTCCAAGAAGAATTTTCCCAGTACTGACTGAAAAGAAAGTAGTGAGAGTACTTTACTTCCTTCCAAAAGTGTGAGTCTCCAATGGAGAAAGAAGTAGCAGGAGAATTCAAATTTACCTGACAGGACAACTGAGTTCCCACAGAACAAAGAAATAGGTTGTCCAAGCTATTTATTCCACATGTGTACTGCTGATTACTTGACAAGTATGGTTGATTAGTGCACAGCTTACTAGGACAAGCAACTTCAGGGGGCATTTCTAGCAGCTCATTTGTCCTTTTGAATAATGGATTTCATAAAACATAAGTCGAGGAGGATGAATTCTTTTAAAAATATCCTGCATACTGTATTACATGGACTACTGGAAGAAAGTACGCTATAAATTGAGGGATATATAAAAAGTTTCACAATTCATTATCTAACTCGAGCAGATGAAGAAAGCATGGCAAATATCTGCCTACATATGTCTGCAGCACATGAGAAACCTTTAAGTCACCGAATGGTTGAGGTTGAAAGAGATCTCTAGAGGTCACTTTGTTCAACTGCTCTGCTCAAGCAGCATCACCTGGAGCAGGCTGCTCAAGCTCACATCCAGACAGTTTTTGCAGATTTTCAAGGAATCACAGAAAGGTAGAATCATTCAGGTTGGAAAAGACCCTTGGGATCATCGAGTCCATCCATCAACCCTACCCTACAGAGTTCTCTTCTAAACCATATCCCCCAACACCACATTTAAATGACCCTTAAACACATCCAGGGATGGTACCTCAAGGAGAGAGACTCTGCAATCTCCTTGGGTAACCTGTGCCAGTGCCCTGTCACCCTCACAATAAATGTTTCCTGATGTTCAGAAGGAGCCTCCCATGTTCCAGTTTGTGCCTCTGGTCCTGTCATTGGACACCACTGACTAGCCTAATTTCCTTAACACCCTCCCCCTTTAGGGGTGTGTACATACACATATGTATATATATATACACACACACATATGCGAAATCACCTCCCGAGCTTTTTCTTCTCCAGGCTGAACAGTCCTAGCTTCCTCAATCTTTCCTCACACGAAAGATGCTTCAGTCCCTCCGTCATCTTCATGAGCCTTTGCTGGACTCTTTCCAGTGGCTCCATCCCTCTCTTACACTGGGGAGTCCAGAACTGGGCACAGTACTCCAGCAGTACTCATCACCAGCACTAAGGAGAGGGGAAGAATCACCTCCTTCTACCTACTGGCAACACACCTAATGCAGACCAGCGTATCAGTAGGTTTGTGACCTTTATGACCTTCTTTGTCAGAAGGGCACAGCACTGCCTCACGTTCAGCTTAGTATTCACTAGGACCCACAGGGCCTTTTCTTCAAAGCTGCTTCCCAGATCATCAGCCCCCAGCATGCACTGGTGCATGGCGTTGTTTGTCCCCAGGTGTAGAACTTTGCATTTCCCTTTGTTGAATTTAATGAGATTCCTGTCAGCCTATTTCTCCAGCTTGCTGAGGTCCCTCAGAATGATGGCATAACCCATTGGTACATCAGCCACTCCTGCTTTTAATTCATCGGCAAATTTGCTGAGTGCACACTCTGTCCCATCATCCAGAAAATTAATGAAGTTGAACAGGACTGAACCCAGTATTGGTCCCTGGGGTACACACCACTGTCTAAGCGCCTTCAAGCAGGCTTCATGCTGCTGATGACAAGCCTTTGGACCCATCCACTCAGCTATTTTTCAATCTACTTGACTTTCTGCTCATCCAGTCCATCCTCATCAGTTACTCTATGAGAATCTTATATGAGACAGTGTCAAAAGTCTCACTAAAGTCAAGGTACACAATATCCACTGCTCTTCCCTCATCTACCAAACCAATAATTCCACCATGGGTTACAAGGCAGGTCAAGCATGATTTTCCTTTTTTGAATCCATGCTGACCACACCTGATGACTTGTAAAATCTTGCTGTGTAAAATCTGTTAGCTTACATTTTCAATTGCAAGCAGTGCCATTAAAAAAGGCCCTTCTATGAGGGAAAAACAGCTAGCAGAAACCAAATACTTCAACAAGCACTTTAATCCATTCTATAACACTATGAAAATAAACCAATGCACATAGCAATATATGGAAGTGGCTAAGAGAGATTGTCAAATCTTCCTATATGAACTTGAAGGCAAAGAAGACTGGTCAAACCATTTTTATGCAAGGCAAGTAAGTAAATGCTACAAAGCTTTACCTGCCATAATTGCAAAAAAAGAATGAAAAAGTGGTTACTTACAGTAACATACATTTACATATGTCTTAAAAGTATCTCCAGCTGCAAAAACATTACCACACTTTTAGGGGTGAATGGTTTACATGTGCATTTGGATACACAATTCTTTCCCATACATTTGCTAGTTACAACTGGGAAAGGCTTTTAGCTACCCTCTAATTCCTGTGCGTCAGATAAGAAGCTTAACAGACTGCTACTGTTGATAGATTTATTTAAACATTATTATCTTTGCTTTAACAATACCTTTAAAGTTCAGGCAGACAATCAGTAGCAAGAAAGAGCTGCACAAAAAAAAAGTTTTCAGTACTTGTAAAGAAATTTTGCTTTTTAATGAAAACGGTTACTGCACATTACTTACAGTTGATTATTAAGCAAAATATATTAGTAAAGTTTATCTTCCCTTTATTATGGCAGTAGTTAAAGGGTTTTCTTAAGGCATCTCCCTCAATCCCATTAATTCCTAGTTCCCCCCAGTGATCACTCACTCTTATAAATGACCTAGAAAAAAATATTCTTGAATTGACAAAAAAATACTTAATATAGGAATATTATGATCTTAATATTAAAATTCTCTATTATTGACAAGTAATAGGGACAGTGTGTTTTATACTCTTGACAATAGGAAAAAAAGTTGGGAAGCTAATGGGAATGAAAGACATGCTTCAATTGAATCCTTTAGCTACCATCTTCTGTTGCCAACGCTCCCATGATCCTCTGACCCACTACAGTACTATATAAAATAGTTCGGATATTTCATTCATCTTCAGTGATACACTTAAGTTTGATAAACAGTTTCCTCAGTTTCTTCATATTTACTCATGTTTCTCCTTGTAGTCTTATTCTGCCCT
>VZZY01011944.1:1781-15090 GCA_013400335.1 Eurystomus gularis | reverse complement strand
TTACAAAACCACTAGCATAAGGATTTTAAATGTAATGAAACTGACAGCAACTAAAGAAGGCCAAAGGATGTCAATTCTAAAAAGCTAAGGTTATCCAGTTGTTCAAGATGTAATTAACCTTTTGTGTGTTTCATCTACAAAGACAAGGTAACAGTCTTCTTTCTGAAAATACTGTTAAAAAGACGCATCTCCTTACTAGGTCACACATCTGAACACAAATGCAATTATCAAAACATGACCTATTTCTGAAAAGCAAAAAGTAGAACACATTTTAAATGAGATTATAGCATTAAAGTTGGATAGAAAAATAACAAAGTGGGGGATTGGAAATATTGTTCCATGGTTATATAGCATTTCACAGTGTCAAGCAATAATTTGAAAATTGTTTCCCCTCTTCAACCATCTCACAATGTTCTGGTTGTTGCAGGAAAAATATAATCATTATTTTTATACACAGATTCACTACAGTAATTAAACGCAAATACAATGTCCCACTAGTTCTACAAAAAATACATTCTGTAATGCCAGACCACTTCTTCAGAAGAAAAAAAAGAAGAACTGAGAAGCTCTGACTAGCTACAAAATTAATGTTCACTTCTGCTCATAAGGGCATCACACCACATGACACCTTGTGCAGCCATCTAATCTAATCTCATTTATAAAATTCACCAGTTCCTGATGTGGGGATCTACATTTTAAATTGCTTTGCAAAGACTCTTCAGAAAAATCTTAGATACACCCTATAAATGCATACTGTTGCCATAATGTGTTCAGAACCAACAATGCCTCAAACATATATACAATGGGAATACATCCTGTCACTGAAAAACAAAAGCTACTTCTACAGTATATGCATGTCCAAACATACATGATATGAAAATCGACTAATAACATCAAAACTGATATCTCAATATTCTTCTTAAATCCCATAAAAAAGCCTTAAAGAAAAAATGTACTGGAAAATGGCCAGATATCATGTTACCATTAAAGAACTTTCTAGGGCTTTTGTTGAGGGGAGGGGAGGTGTTAAGGATTTAGGGAGAAGGGGAAGAAAGAGAAGATGAAGGGGAAGGGGAGGGAGACACTCACTCAACCAAAGCAAAAAGTTTTGTGCCAGTATCAGGCAAGGGCTATGTTCAAATTCTTTCTCTCTTCCAACATACAGCATGTCTAACTGCTGTCACTACAACCCCTCACAAGCCTTTCTATCTAGGTGCTTCAGTGACCTACATTCTCAACTATTAATTCCACTTACTCACAATTTCATGCTTCTTTCTTGAGAAAGAGACCAGAGATCAATGAATGAAAGCACTCATATTCGTTCCCTAAACTTCAAGTAATTCACTGTTAGCATAGTGATCCACTCTAAATCTTTTAGATAACACGTAAAATGTGCTTACATACTCACTAGTTAAACACTCTCATACGAACTTTAGTAAAGTTGAAGACAATCAAACATTTGTCTTAAAGTCACTGTGTGTATTTTCCAGTCATTCAGTGCTGAATACTGAATCCAAATACTTCTTTAGACAATTTCCTCACTTAAAAATAGCCAAATTAAAAAAAAAAAAAATAATAATTCTTGATCATAGGAAAATCTTAAAACCAGTTGCCCTTATTTAAACATTAACAGCAGCTCAGGAAGTATTTCCAGTAACTTCAGTCCAAGAAAGGATGAAAAAATATTACTCAAAGGAAGCCTCCCAAAAATCTTACAAAGTAACTAAATGGAACAACTTGTTGCCCCATGCTCTGCATTCCAATAAAAGGACAAACACCAGCATGAAATACAGTAGCAGCTGCAGGAGAGTAATGATTTATTCACTTCTAGATACTTTACTGATTTTTACTTATTTAAAGAGCATTGAGGATCTGCTTCATTTTAAAGACAAGACATTAATTTAAGGACACAAGTACCTCCATGATGTACCTAACTGAAGACCCATTTTTCAGTAGTCTTGTCATTTACCTGCAAAAACATACTGGCTTCCACTCATAACATTCTGCCAAATGATGATCTGACCCAACATTATTAAGGAAATGTATCTAAAAACATTGTCTGAGAAATTACATTCCTCATAGCTTTGTGCCAAAATGTCAAGTGATAAAATATGTTGCCTATATAAATCAAATGTATAAAATTAATTGCTTCAAACTTGGTACAGTTGACTTCTCTTTTTGGCAAAATGTATCACTAATGTCCTGTCGAAAAACAATTATATTGAAACTGATCAGCAGAGATGTAGAAACATAATGACTTCATGGTGAATTCATAATGTAAAATTTACAGAGAAATTACTATGCTTAAAAACTGGTACAAGTCAATTAAAATCGCAAACTATTATCAGGTTTTACTACACCAGGAAAGTGCATATTGAACAAAATTTTAGAAGGCCATAGTAGCTAACTTTTTATTACTAGCTGAGGTTTAACATGTTTCTAAAATGTATTAAAGACTGTATTAACTATACTAACTACAAGAATACAATAGGAAAAATGAAATCAAGTCCTTGGATGCCACTGAACAATCCATTCTTTATGAAAACAAATGGGCAAATCACCTCTATTTTAGTTAAGACTTTGTTTTTTCTAACATTCTAAAAAAAAAAAGGTCCAACTCCATTAGAAAAATGTAAAAGTAGTAATGCACCGTGATTCATATTTATCAATACAAATAGTTGTGGATATCCTACTACCTGTCAAGAACTAACCATACAGTTTATGTCATTCCTCTGATCTAATCCTTTCTCAGGTTACAGTTAAAATAACACTGTTCAAGGGAGAGGTTACATACCCATTTCATTAATAGTTGCTCTTGCTTTTGAGACAAATGAACTAACTTCACTTGAGTGCATTTTTGCTCTTTCTTTAAGGTCAGCACCTGTAAGTGACATTTTAACATACATGTTAGCAAGTGGTGTACAGTACTGTAAAAACATTTTTAATAGTAATATAGTCCTGTATTGAAAAAAACAACCAACCAACCAACAAAAAAAATAGGTCTACTTTGAGACAAGGACAGTTCAAATTGGCCGCATTCATTTTTCACAGATTTCAAGGAAAACATGGACTGTTGATCAAGGAAAATAAAAACCAAAACAAAACAAAAATCGAGTTACCCATTACTAGATTTTCACTAAATATATTCCTTCCAGTGACATTTCTTCTTTTCATATTAAATAGTTTATGAACAATAGCATTTATGCTAATATTTCATCTGATCTATACATTTATTTTCCCAACTGTGTCACAAAGTCTGATAAATACGTGTTTTACATATTGTCCTCTTGTTTTTCTTTTATTGGTAGAACATAAGATACCCAGGATGCACGTTTTTATGTTAGCAAATTATATTTATCTAAATAGAAAATCCTACACTGGACCTAGCACCATTTTTCAACTTACTTTACTGAAATGTATTTTTGAGTAAGTTACATACCATATTTTTTGTTCTGCCAAAAAATGCTAAAACTTGACTTTAAAAATCTATTTCTTCATGAATATATGAAATAAATTCTGTTTAAAGAACACACTGTAACTAGAGATGTTATTTTTAAAAAATTCACTGATATTCAAAACCATTAGTTTCTCTCATGAATGTGTAAAGAAAAAGGGAGGGTAGTAATAGTAATAGCTAAACACAGAGTAGGACACAAGGCCTACTTTCTTTCCTATCTTTCTTATAGAGGAAGAATACATTAGAAAAAACAAATCTGAATATACACATTTCTTCTCAAAGAAGTTAAACATTCCCACTGCAACTTAGTGTGTATTTTTTCCATTTGGTAAGAATGAATGTGCCAAGTTAGTCTATTGCCATGTGGTTGAAAAGGCTAAACTAGGAATATAACCAAAGCAAAAAACAGTTTTATGTTTCTCTATCCTGAGAATCAAAATACTGTCCACTCAGGAAAATGCACTAGATTCAGATTAAGTTAAGACTATAACTCTAAATTTTAAAGTCAGTGATCACAGGCTCCCCCTTTTACCTTTCCAGACTTAACTCGTGCTAGACCCTCTTGACCTGCTTTATTAAACATAGTTTTAGATATACTTTTGCTGACAGCATTATTTGAAATTCACAATGCTCATCTAGCTTTGTGAAAATCAGTATCTCAGTCTGACACTTTCTGATAGACATCCAGCTGCTGGTTTAAGGTAACATACACAATAAAGCAGCTCTACATCTCCTCTTCTACTTCAGTCATAGCAAAGCTCCTCATTTCACTAAGACTTTTGTTCTCCTTCTAGGCATGTCAATATAAAAACAATGCAGTCCTGACTGCATTTGCATGCTTCCCACTAAATAACGCCAAGTCTAATTTACACTATCAGACATCTTGCCAAAAGCTCCCAAACAACCTTCTAGGATATACCCCAACAGAACACAGTGTGACAGGCCAGTTGAGCTGGCAGTATAAAATAGGAATTACTGTAGTCACGTCTGCACTGCAGCAAAATTGCAATTGCTACCTTAGTAATTCACAACCAATGCATTGAGAAATCTTGCCAGGAACCTTAAAAGCAAACAGAACTTGCATCCATAAATCTGGCTCAAAGTCTAAATCATATAAAATTGCAAGTAACTTCCACAAATACATTTATATGTAGGGTTCAGTAGCTAAAGGAAGCTTTATAAAACTTCATGAGAAAACCTGCTTTAAAGTTCTATCAGCCAGTGTGCAAATGAAAAAATACCAGTTCTTGGTTATCTGTGAATGTCTTCTACATTCTACATCTTCTACAAATCTGTCCAATTATTGCCTATATAGGAAAAACACAAAACTGTGCGCTTTATGGACAAGAAACTTGTACGGCTGTACAATCTGACTCACAACTTCCACACACTGAAATCCTGCTCGCTGGGCATACCATGAAAAGTATATAAAGAAAAATTCAGAAGAGAGGCACTGAACCTAAAAAATACCTCTAATATTACTGTTAAGAAAATTTACTGTCAATAAAAGACTAAGGCAACTTTAGGGTGTTAATTTATTCAGGCTCATTTTAAATAATGGACTCAACCCCAAAAACCCCAACCTTTCTATAACACAAAAAATACACAAACTGCATACTTCTTCCTTCATTTCACATATTCATTTCCTTGAAGGTATTTACGGAAGCCTATTAAATTTTAAACAAAAACTTTTGTATGAATGGATTAAGAGGTAGCTGTCAATTTAAAATTAATAATTTTGAGTACTGTAAAAAAAATTCTAGCATAATAGCTGATCTTAGTGCCTTAACCAACTTCTGTAATTGTAGATTTCCCTCTTTAAGTGTTTCATCCTCATAACTTTCAAGGAAATGGAAAAAGTTATTTTCCTAACTCTTTCCCATTTTAGCCCTCCAAAGCATAATAATAGTAAGTAGAGCCTTTTCAGAGAGGAGACTTTTAGGCAGAAACCATTTGCTGCACTCCAACAGAACATGTGCCTTGGCATCCTCTGGTTCACAGGAGATGGAACTGCCATTGACTTAATACTTTTGTTCCTGTTGTAAGATTCAACCACTGATCAAAGAATTCTTGAAGAATTCCTTGACCCATATAGCAGAGAACTATTCACATGTTTCCTCAAAATCTGTCCTCAAGTCAGAAGGAGGAAAGGTTAAGTTTCTGAAGACAGCCATGAAGGAGAGTGCAGGTTCAAAGCAGGGACTTCTGCTGTCTAAGCTATTGAAATTAAAGATCGCTTCTCTCACCCCGAGTTTTCCACTTTAAAGTATCTGAAAATAGTATTTGCTCAACTGCTGAGTGCAAAGTAGCTAAGCTTTTCAAACCACAAAAACTCTTACAGAACAAATGTCCACAGCTGTCCCACGGGCCCAGCTGAAATCTAGGGACACATCTGACCTACCTGCTTCCCCACATTCACTCCCAACGGACTCCAGAGGCTGTAATGGGCGTTCATGACTCCACATCACACTGAACACAGGGCTCTCTCAGCCCTTCTACCTGAAGATGTAAGAAAGGGGAAACCTGAGCTACTAGTGAGCCGAGGCAAACTAACTGTTGCAGATTGATTGTACACTCATTACGTCCTCACATCCATCCAGTTTGTACTGAAGCATGAATCAACGTTTCTCCTTATTACTCTTTCTGGCATCTTGATGCTTTTCCCACTAATTGATTCTCATCCCCTCAGAAACACAGCAAAAGCTAGTCAAAGTAATTGTGATTCTAGGGGTCATTCTCCCCAGTTCCCACCTCTCTGCTTCCAGCACTTTACAAAGTCCCTTTTAAAGACCATGGAGTGCTATTTTCAAATTACTTGCTGTTACTACAGGACAAAAGAGAAGTGCAACAGTGAAAGACAACCTTGATGGTGCAATCAGCTACCTCCTCCCACAGCTACATCAGGATGAAGACAGGCACTCTCCACGTGTGAATAAACTTTTTTTGAATCAACTTAATTCACAGAAGCCTCACTTCCCAATTTATGAAGCAAACTGGAAAGAAAGAACTTCCCCACAGACTTCCAATGAACAGTTCTGTTCACAAAATATCTATACAAACACCAGTCTTCTGGAGGTCTGCTGAGCAGCAAGTACATAAACCAGTATTCACAGGTTAACCCTTGAAACTACTGTGAGGAAAGCATATGCTGTTTTAAATACTGTCCAAACTTCTACTGAGGTTTGTCAATTCAAAGGAAATCTCTGTTTGATTTTGATCTATCACTTTCTTATCCCTCCCTCCAATACTAGAGGAACATAGAAAGGTTAGTTATTTTTGACCTTAGTTCCCATAAGCAAAGAAATCCTGATGTCATCAATTAACTCTCTTTGCATGGTTTTAAGTATTTGGCTGCTCAATAGGCCCACAGTCAGTCTAGAGAATTTTCGTAGCGTGTCTGACTTGCATTTCACAATGATGCCAGAGAAAACACTTGAGAAAGCCAAGGGCAGTCCAGCAAGATAGGCATATTGCTGTTATTCACCAGAATTTTTCCACCTACACATCTATATGACAAGAATGGCTATTTAACTTAAGGAACACCCCAAAAGAAACCAAGTTTTACAGTGATTACTCTGACCTTGTGCTTCTTGCCTTATTTGGATATTTTCAAACATTTTCTAAACAGAATTTATATACTGTTGAAAAGCCAAGTGATGTGTTTGAAAAATCTGTTCCAACATCTTTGTATAAGCCTCACTTTCCAAATATCATAAATGCTTGGAAATTTTTCTTGTACTGTACTGTTCTGTACTATGCTTTAACACATACTTCCAAACCACACCACAAAAGCTGTAAACTAAAAAGGCATAAAATTTAATGGTTTATACATCACACGTGAAATTTTAACTTTACTCAATAAATATTTTTATTTTAAAATAACTCTTTTAGAAATCTGACACACCAAAATTAAATAGTGAAGTTATTCTACCAAGTGTCAAAAGGTGCCCAAAGTGCATTTTCTCTGAGAAAAGGAAAGGAAGCGACACATCCACAGGCGCTTTAGGTAAAGTATTAAGTTCTTACTGTAACAATGTTATTTTGAGCTTGCCCTTTGATCTTGCTAAATATAGATCAACCAATTGTGTTAGCACACCAAAATTTCAATAGAAATTACATCCGACAGTATCAGAAAATACTCTGTCCAGTACCTGTTTCTTGTTGGTAAGAACTAGGCACCCAGAAGACTGCAAAGCACAGAGGCACTACCTACAGCATGTGTAATTACGCAGTGAAACAGGTTAAGGAATTTATGAAGGAAACTTACAATGCTTCCAAGTAGAAGTACAAAACACCCGCTACTGCACCAACTAAAAGGTTAAGAAATGCTATATACCCACAGTTTATTCCCATACAAAGAAATTAAGCTGCCTGTGAATTAATATCCTGCCTTCTCCACACAGGAAAACAGACATTTCAAATACTGAAGCAAAAATACCGATGCAAACAGCCAACTTTGACTTGCATTATAGATTCATTTAGAACTACTTCAAAAAACCACCCATTGGGATACATGTAAATATTGTTCCTCTAAGGCAGATGTGTGCCTTTCCCTGGATTTCTTGCAACGGCTTCTCTTGTATTGCTGAAATCACTAGCAGAACCTCAATCAACTTTTATGAGGTTAAGAATATCTCAAAAGGAAGCCGTACAAAAATATCTGAGGACAATACTATAGCCAACTTATATTCAAACTCAGAATGATTTACCAAAAATTTTTTCTCCAAATCTCCAAAAATTTCAGAAATAAAGCTTTTACAGTCTGAAACCTACTCAGGACAATTTAATTCCCCATTTTGAACAGAAGCTGGAATACCTCACGGATCAAAAACCAACTTAGAGAAAGCATGAAGTCTAAGTCGAGCACAACTTTGTTTAAATAGAATGAATGTTTGTTAAACATACACAACACAATAATAAATGGTTATGAGTATAATTTTGCAGACAGATACACAAGTTAATAGCCTTAAAAATCACCTCACAAAATCATAACTTAAATTTAATAATGATGTCACCATGTAGAATAATTTTTATTTTGATTTCAAGTACCATTTTTCTGTGTCTAAAGCCACATGCTTGATAAATCACAGTACAAAACAAAGTCAACCACTACTGAAATCTCACCTGTGTGAAAGAAAAAACGTTTTATGCTTTGCAGACAAAATACACATGCATTCCAGCAAGAACTCCATTGCACCTCCCAGCCCAGCCAGAGCCAGGATACTCAAATCATTGATTTCTACCCATTAGAATTACTACTGATTCTATTCTTGAATAAAAATTAGTCCTGTCTGATCAATTAAGAACAGACAAAATGCTTCATAAATATTAACTACTCTGGATCATCTTTCACATAGCAACAAAAAAAGATTTTCACCTATTTGGCAGAAAACTAAAGAAGTTCAGACTGGAAGAAATCTTTGGAGATCTTCTTGAAACTTCTTTCAAATGCACAGCCCTAGATTAGGTTATTCAGGGTCCTTTCAAGTCTTTAATGCTGCTGGTGTCCTGGTTCAGCCAGGACAGGGTTAATTTGGTGCAGCTAGGCTACTCCATACCATGCTGACATCATGCCTCGGGGCCAGTTTCGGTTCAGAGGTACCACTCGCGTGCGTGCAATCGATCCGCTCGGGATCATCTTTTTGTCTATGCGGTATTGCTTATTTGTACATTTCTTTTTCTCACTGTTGTTAGTACTTTTGTTACTGCCACTGTTTCTTATGTGTCACTGTATTAAACTTTCCTTATCTCAACTCAGAAAGGCATATTAAAGCTTTGCTCTGCCCACGGTGTGGGGGCAGCAGCAGCGGCCACGTGGCTCGGCTGCCAGCAGGGACTAAACCACCGCAGCTTTACTAAACCAGTACAGCTGGCTGGCAAGGTAGATTCCACCACTTCCTTAAGAAAACCATTCCNCAGGGTAAGCTTGCTGTTCCCCAAAACCCCCGGAACCTCTGCAGCAGAGCTATACCCCCACCTGTCAGTCCCCAGCCTGTTCTGCCACTTAAAATTATCCCACTCCACGTGCAGGACTTCAAATTTAACTTTTTTAAACCTCATGCAATTCCTGTTGGCCTGATTTTCTAACCTGTCAAGGTCTCTCTGAATGATGGCTCCGCCTTCCCACACTATCTACCTCTCCTTCCACTTCAAAATAATCTGCAAACTCAATGAGGGTTTGATCCCATCATTACAGTATTTGCAAAGATATAGAATAGTACTATGAGACACAGCATCAACTCTCAAGGAACTCCACTTGTCACCAGCTGACAGCTAGACTTTAAGCCATTAACATTATATCATCCTTTGATCTTGGCAAGCAAGCCACTTTTCATGGACACTGTATGTCAAGCCTGTATCTTACCAAAGTTGTCTACAGGGATGCTAGCGGAGAACACGTCAAACGCTTTGTTAAAGTCAAAGCAGATAGCATCCATAACTCTTCTCTCATCCACTGAGCAAGTGGTTTTATCACAGAAGGCAATCAACCTGATGGTCAAGCACAATTTATCCTTGGTAAATCTGAGTGGGGTTTTCCCAGCCATTTTCTTGTCTTTCATGTGCCTGGACACGGCTTCTACAAACATTTGTTCGGTAATTTCCCCAGAGACTGAAGTGAGACTGACTGGTCTGTAGTTTCCCAAATTTTCCTTTATGCAGATGAGTATAATATTTGCCCTTTTCCAGTCACTTTGGTCTTCAACAGCCTTTCAAATATGATAGATAGCGGCTCTCCAGTGTACTAACTCAGATGCATCCCATCAGATCCTGTCCATGTGTACATGTCCACCTGTAAAGATGGACCTTAACTCAGTCCTCTACTGTAGTCAGTAGTTTTCTGTTTACTTTGTCACTTCTTGGCACAGAGACTTTCCCATGCAGACCAGGGCAAAGAGAAAATAGAGTATTTCTGCCTTTTCTGTGTCATTTGTAAATAAGATGCCAGTTCTATACAGTAGTGGACCTACAATCTCCTTGAACTTCTGCTTGGTACTAACACAATTACAGGAGATTTTCTTATTACTCTTTGAGACCTTGCTATTCCAAGCTCCAGTGGAGCTTTGTCCACCCTAAGCATATCTCTGCATACCTAAGCAATATTTCTGTGTTACTCTTTAGGAGTCTTTCCCATTTTCCAATGGTAAGGTGAATAATCAACTCCTCCAAAAATATATATAATGGATATTTAAGAGATTAAAAGACAGCTAGGAAGCAGGGTTTTTTGAGAATAAAAATGAGTATTCAAATCTAAATGTTTAAAAGCTACAGAAAACACAAAATAAACTTATATTGTACTGAATATACAGTAAATATGCAGAAATCAAATGTGCATGTAAGACGTAAAATTTAAATCAAAATATCATTTCCTCAAAGGTTCATCTCTAAAAGAAAAATGTATTGTTGGTAAAACGTCGCTTTGCATAATCCTTTGTTTTCTTACTCTTTAAGGATACATAAAAATCTAAGATTCACATCAACTTTGCCTCTGCTGTAAAGTACCTCAAAACTCAAGGAATGCCATGACATTTAGTCTGAGTCTCCACATAGCTTTATCCAAACTCTCCTATCTTCTCACACTTGAATTACTCCTTGATGTTTATTTTTTAGTTTGAAATTAAACAGACATGATCACCACTTCTATGTGGCAAGTATGACTTGGATCTCTACATTTTAGTGCATTTCATACCGGGATTTAGGAAAAAAAAAAATCATGCTTTAGCAAATTAAACAAATTATGAAGGAAACAAAATCCACACGGGAAAGAAGTCAGTAACGTATCACAAAATACTAAGCAAGTACCAAAAATCTTCTCATATAAGAGGGAATGAGGAACTCTGAAAGTTTTATATTAGTATTCAGAACTAAGTTTTTCAGATGCTTAAAATTCTTAGAGAGTCAGCATACTATAAAGATCAAGAATGATTTGAAATGAATATAAGTAAGGGTACATATGCTCATGATCATTAGGAACACATTTTAATATGTAATGTATAAGGAACCAAAAAAGTCAAACCAGTACATTACCATGGGACTTAGACATAAGAGTGAGTTAATATACTTAAAAGCTGGCTCTGAAGCCTCAAAGGGCTATAAACAAACAATCACTGGCTAAAAACAGAGACGTTGGCTCTGTGCCTATCTAACTGGGTTGTCTCTAAATCTCTGGTACTGTTACACAAACATACTAAGGAGGTTATGATACATTTTTCATAACTGCCTGTTAAATAACATTTAGTCAAAGAAACTAGCTCACAACATATGGTTATCACAAGGTTTTCAATGCAGCAGACTTCATAATTCACCTTTCATAACTTAAGAGCCAACACCTACTTTCTCTAGTAATCATCTGCTTTACTGACAGCAACCATGAATCCTGTTGCACACCAGTACAAACACAAATTTTTGTAAGCATTAGTTGAACCAAGTACAAAGAAAAATGCATCTATATGTAACTTTGATAAAAGCAAGGTGTATTCTAAATTCCCAAAACAGAATGAGCTGGATGCTGGCTGCAGTCATTTTCATCAGGGGAAAACCAGTCTGGCATGAAGGATGCTATGTATGTTTCCTACATAAGGAAGTAATTTGAATGTAGAAAATCATCTATTTTTTATGCAAGGCTTTATATCCCTGAAGTTCCCTAAATGTGAATATATGATTTGAAAGTTAAAAACTGATATATCCTTCCATATAAGATTTGCTGTCATAATTTATTATCATGACATGGGTATCTGCACTTTTTGCATATATCCCCTCTGTGTCACGGAAAAGTTCCTGTGAATCATCAAACTGTGAAGAACAGACAAAATCCCTGCAATTCCCGTATATTTGATCCTTTGGCAGAGTGCCAGTCCTGAGCATACCCTGTGTTAAGATGGCTGTCTTGTAGCTCCACTGCTATAGGCTATATCCCATATCTTGAAATAATTTACACCCAGATCAGCACATTTAAAGCACTAGCTGCTAAGTCAGTTCCCATAAATGGGGTATTTCAGAAAGAACAACTTTTTTTTTTTTTTTTAATTGTTTTCTTTTAAGCTTTTGCATCTTAAGACTTTCTTAAAGGCCAAGGTGCTTATTCAGACAGGTTTCCTCCTCAAATCCAGGAATCCTGAATATAAATGATCCTAACTTTATACACAAAAGTTCTACAATCTCTCTTCAATGCCTATGCAAATTCAGACCAGATATAGATTAAAGTCAGCTGGCTCTTCTTCCGTCCTGTCTGTCCAGCTCTAAATTTAGATGCACCCAACAATATTCTTGCTGTTAGCCTTTTCTGCCACAAAAAAAGGCAGCTTGTACCTTGCATGCTTTTCCTGAATTCATCTTCAATTGCAGAAAGGGGAAAAAAAAAAAATCATTATAAGGATTCTGATCTCACCTCTTAAAAACAAAGCCAATTTTTTCCCAAACTCCAACCAGCTTTCTTTGTGACACTTCCATCACCTAACAACTGCCCCAGTCACTCCTTAGTCCCCAGTATCTTCTTACAGAGCTAAAACATTGTTTAACTATCACAACAAGGCTTCCTGAAGTTTCCTCTATGGCACATGAAAGAGACCAGTACTGTTGGAAAGGTACAAGAACAGAACAGTTACCTGTTTCCACACAGTAATTTAAGACAGTATTAACTTTGATTCTGTGCTATGCCTCACTTCTAGTGACTTCTGTCAGGCTAACAAATCAGGACTAGCTAAAGAAAGGCACGGAGGCTGCATCATCCTTGTCTCTCAGATAGATACAGCATCGATGGAGAAGATCCAGGAGAAGATGACAGTGGTGGGAGCAGTGACGGTCACTTAGTAAATGGCTAGGAACCCCTAATACAGACCTCTAGAGTGATCAAAT
>VZZY01011943.1:29371-44786 GCA_013400335.1 Eurystomus gularis | reverse complement strand
CATTCCATGATTCTATGACTACATCATAAAACCATAATAGACAGATACTGCAGCATGCTACAAGAAACAGCTCTTAGATGTTCCTTATTAAAAAACACACCCAGAGAGAAATTATCCTAAAAGCCTTCAGCACAGCAGCATTACACTTGAGTTCCAGTGGTAAATAGGTAAAGCCACAAATTTTTCAACCTTAAGCAAGGGAAAAACATTGTAATAGGAAAATTAGTTTCTCCTCCACTCCAGGAATTTTAATATCAAGGTAGTATTCTGCAGGTATTCTAGAACTTCATGTGATACAGTGTTCACTACACTGCTTAATATATGGCCAAAGAAGGACATTTGATTATGCAATCAAATTGGTCCTTTCTGGACAGAAAATACTCTAAACTACGAATCAATAAGTTCTCTGAAAATTACTCTGTGGAAAGGCCTGACAGAGTAGTAAAGATTTGAGTATGCTAGGTTTTAATAAGACTGATAAGAATCACGCTTTTTTTTGTAATAGAAATGCAGTTTGAAACAAAATTTAGCATAATTCAGTTTGAATTTGGTTAGGGTTTTTTGTTTTGTCTTGTTTTTTTTCTTTTATTTGGAAAAGCATTAATCAGCTTTGAAAAGTATACATGCCATGCCCTTCCAAAATGATTTCCACTCAGCATTGTGTCATTTGACATCATTTTTACTCATAATTGCTCATTTCGGAAATTTCTGTATTTGCAGAAAAAAACCATTGAAGATATTTAATATCATTACAGCTAATAGGGAAGAAGCAGGGTAAAGACCTCACCAGATTAGAGGTGGGCAGAATGTCTCTGAGATGCCTCTACACTGCATACAGAGGGAGCTGGTTTTTTTTTTTTTGCACAAGATATCTCTGTCAACTGGCATGAATTGCAAGGTACTAAAACTTACAGCTCTCCATAATGTTTCAGAGCTTCTTCTACAAAAAGAGACAGATAGTTTACTGACCTAAGTCAAATTCTGTTCCTCTTAATCATTTTTCAGATTCATTTCTCTTGAATACACTAAGCTACCCTGGAAAAACCCCAACTATTACCAGAATTTGCAACCTTGTACATTTCTTGAATGTCCAGCCTTTCGTCCATCCCAGGACTGCAATGAGTTGGAAAGATCATACTTTCCTTGAGAAATTCCTATCTGAAACGCAGTTGAAAACTAGCATTTGGACTAGACCAAGAAGGTGAACCCTAAGTCCATGGAGGGGTGTCTGTGTAAAAACATATAAAACGCCAGTTTTGCTTTTAAGATAACAGGCTGTTGATATTTCTATTTGTGGCATCTCTCATAGGAAAGTAACCTGGAGCTTAGAAATACCAGCAACATCTGAAATATCATGCAATCTGGAATACTACTATTTAAAAGTTAATAGAAAGTGTTACTTGACTCCCAGAGCCCTCAATTTTCAACAGGTTTTATTCAAATTTAACCCTAATGTCAGGCACTGAACTGAGGAGATCACCAGAAAACAGATGTATTTCACACAATCTTCTTTCCTCAAACTCCCACAACGAGAAGTATCATTTAATCACTCCAGTTTCCGCTTAGAAATGGTATAGACTTCACAACTTTTGTTTCACCTTCAAATTAAATGGATATGCAATCTAAATCACTTAAGTGGCCACTCAATTTAGACCTTTTATTTGTCCTCAGCAGTAAAGTAATTCTCACAAAATTTCCAATTATTACTAGCCTCTGCCCACATCCACCTTGACCTTTAGGTAGCTTTTGTGGTGGATAAACTTGAAGAAGTGTAAAACATACCTTTCACATTTCCATTCTCACAAGTTTCTCCACCTTTCGTCTACTACTGACCTCCAGAAACGTAATTTGCTTTCTTCCTTTCTTTTTGTAAGCAACATGGGTTCATATTATCCTGTTTTGACATCTTACTTTTTTTTCCTGTCAAAACATCTTGGGATGAGGCCTTAAAAGCAGCAAATTCCACTTCTTACCCTGTTCCAAGACTAATCTAACTGGGATTTAAAATTACTGTACACAGAATACTTCAATAATAAATAGACCAGTAACATAGTTCTAAAGTTCAGAAAGTTTTACACATAATACCTAGCAACAATGAATCCTACTATCTTCTAGGCTCATTCTTGTCCCATTCAAAACACACATCAGACAAACTTCCTTCACGTGTTACTATCTAATAGACCAGTGTAACAAGACTCCAAACTGGCCACAGCTCCGTTGTGGATAAGCCAAAACATTTTTCTTACAGTGAGCTCCCAAGTGAAGAACAACCTTTTAAATGTTAAACCCTAGGTTTATTAGAACAGTTAGCCTTTTAAAACAAAAACATTCTGAAGTACATAGACAAAAGTTACATTAAGGTTTATTAGAAAAGAGTCCTTCGTGGTCTTGCAGATGCTTTCCCACAGTATCCCACATTCATGTATGTGGCTCATTCAATCTGCAGCTTCTCGTATTATAACCAACCCTTCACAAGGTCTTCTAGTTCCTAGAAACCTTTTCTTTCATCAAGGAGGCCTGGCTGTATGGCTGGTGATAGCAAAATTCTCCTCTTGCTGAAGTTTGTCTTTCTTGGGTCTCTTTGTTCAGATGCATCTCACATCACACTCTTCCTCCCCAAGTATATTACCTCTCTCAAATCTCCTAGTTGCTCTCTTAATGGAAGATTCCTTCTTCGTTCTCTACATGTTAGTCTGTCACAGAAATATGGAGGTGTTTCCACAAACATGGATAACTTAGCATGAATGTATATAGCAGCTCTTTTGGCTACAGAGACCAGCACTTAACTTGTCATTTGGTTTGCAATTATGAAAGTGGTAATTTCTCTCCACCCCATGCCATTGTGTCAGGCATTTAAATTCCTTAAACTTGATCTGTATGATCCTGTATCATAATTTTAGACTATAATTTAATCATTTATATAATTTATTATAATTTCATTATACTCATTTCCACAGTTCCCTTAAAATGTAACTTTGTAGAACACAGTTTCGTCTTTACCATCAATACAATCATGGTCCAGCTTCAGCATGAACTCCGCTTTAATATCCGCTGCATAAAAGTGTATTAAAAATACACTTCAATGATATTTCTGGGTTTCAGTGTTAGGATTTTTAAAAAGGTTAAGGTCATGTTTTGTTTCACAGTGCACAGTTCTTTAGAGATGTTATAGATGTGAACACACCATCTAGACTGGATTATAGATACAATCTGTTTTTTAGAGTCTCACAGTAAATCGAAATGTCTTTTATACTGTATAGAAACAGAAATAGAAATTTGGCAAAGAGACTACATGGTCTTTTTAAATACTTGTAAAAATATATATTAGGTCAGTAACACAGAATTAATTAACGATGACTAACAGTGAAAATGCGAATTTGTAGAGTTCAAAAATTATCATGTGTATACTGGAAAATCAAACGCTGAGATCACCTAACCACAAGTCTTCCAAGAGAAGTATGAATTCCACTGTCATCTGCTGTTCCAGCAAAGTCACAAATGGGTTCCGCATCTCTGCTACACAAATGGAGGGGTCCACTGAGAAGCCGTTGGGATTTATCTGCTACAATATTCACACCAGCATCAGGTCTCTCAACCGTCTTATCCCACTGTGGGATAAGGACACAGCAAAGTTCCTTGTTGCAGGGAACATACTTATGTCTCCTCTTCCCTTCTTACATTAAGGGGCCCCAGCTCTGTTGATGCCATTAACCAGTTCTATTGAACTGGAGAAACCAAACAGTAAAAATAGGGACAATGGAATTCTTTTGTGAGATCATGATGAAGGATATTAAGGCATCTGACTTGAACATTTATCTTGGTAGTTTTGGATATCTTTATCCAATCTCTAAAATCCAACAAATTTGAACTTCTTAAATATCTACTAAATAACCTATGCTTAATCCCTATATGATTTTGATTTTTAACTGCATAAACATAAAAATTAATGGAGTCCTAAAGAAAAGAATGGCTGCCACAGAGCTTCTGGAAGTGTCACAAAGAATCCCCCAAAAGCCCAGTGGAAGACAAGAAGCAGTCATATTTACAAGGGATGAATTTGCTGTCCACAAAGAGCAATGCTGTGGATGGCACGTAACACGACACCTAGATGCAAAAACTTGCATTCACCTGATCTAATTCAGCACCTGAGATTTAATTCATTGCACAAAAAAAGGCTCCGTAATCTCTTAATGGAACACATCTGACTGTTTGATCTATTAGCACCCCCTTTTGGCCAACTGTTGGGAGATATGTTAAAGACAACTAGGTATCACAGCACAGACAATCAGATCACAACACAGAGATGAAACAAAGTGTTGAAGAAAACCTCATGCCTCATGCAAAATAAAGGCAGTCACTAAGAAGTAAGTCTAAATTGTGTTTTAAGTATTCTGATACCAAATGACCAGGGCATCAGTAGGTGTGAATATACATCTGTGCAGAAGCCAAAGTCGTGATGAACCATTCAATACACTGAAGAGATGATCATTCTTGGGACACCAACCTTTTTTAATACTATGGTATTTATCAGGAATAAGATACGCTTCACAGCTTTACAGCCACCATAAAGACATTAAATTCCGAACAAAAAAGAACATGGAAACACTGCCAGCTAAGAACTTCCACAGCATCCAACCTAGTCACACACTGCAATTAAGAAGACTAAAACCAAATCAGTGTAATGTTCCCTTATATAAAATACAGACAGTAATGACTGCCTGTTGTATGATGTCAAATATGGTACAGATCACAGTATTCAGCTCCAATATAATACATTTTTATAAAGACAGCTTGTAAAGTTGAACTTGTAAGAGATGAAATTAAATAGAGTGGGATAATACTCCTTGTTATTAGATTCATTACCGTAATTAAAGTGATAAAGACTTAACAGAGTATTTTATTTTTACCAGGATACATTTACTATTCTTATTACATCCCAACATAAACAAAATGTGGAACATAATGTCAAACACTGTCTATGGAGACCATGTAGTTCTACTTTGTGGTTTGAACTGCATGAGTGACTTTTGAGTTTGGAGGAAAAGCAAGTTCGCCATTTATAAATAGTTACATTGTCAGACAATACTGGCATAATTTTTCCTTTGCCTACAAAAAGATGCTAAACTATAAA
Source organism: Eurystomus gularis (assembly GCA_013400335.1). Lineage (NCBI taxonomy): Eukaryota > Metazoa > Chordata > Aves > Coraciiformes > Coraciidae > Eurystomus > Eurystomus gularis. Next base: position 39,655 of record VZZY01011943.1, on the reverse strand, counting down.
GGCAGTAAATTATGTTCTGAATGGATGAAAGGAATACTAATTTAATCCAACCTACTAAAATATCTGTATTAAGTGGCAAAAAAGATCAAAATTAAATATAAATATATAAGCATTGCTTCTACTTGCTAAAATGTTCATACACAAAATCTATATTCCATGTGTGTGTTTGGAAAACAGGGCAAGAACTTACTGTGCTTTCTATTACACAAATCTGCATTACAAAAAGAAGTAATGGCCATATAAATGTACTGGATAAACACAAAAATAACTAAGCATTTGACTTGTGGCTTGTAACATAGTGTGCATCTTCAAAGCTAAATGTTAAGGTTACCTGCCTTTAGACATATTAAGTTAAATCTTCAAGTAGTAAATACTTTGCTAAGTTGAAAACAATCAAATGTTATTTTCGGTTCTACTTTAGTTATCCCACAGATATGAAAATGATATTGATGTATCTAAAGGCAATCAAGGTATCAGCTTGAACTACAGTACTATGCAAATACAGCCACAGTCCTTCCAGAACCAGTAAGGACCGGACCACTATGGGCACTCTTGGCACAGGACAAAAGTCATGCTCTGTTAAGGCATGCCTTGAGTGGCCCACCACTAGTGCCACTGATTTAACCAGCTTTCTCAAGGCCAACAAGGAAAGGGGAAGCTTAGCTCTGACCTAGTGCCAAGCCTATGCCACATATGCCTATGCCAGGGCCTATTTGAGACACTCTCTAGCCAGCTAATTGAGTTGACACCACTGGGCACAAAACAAAGACCAGCACAACCTTCAGAAGGCTCTGCAATAGCCAGACAGTAAGCACAGGCAGACTCAACCTACTTCTGCAGAGCTACACAGGTTTCCCCACCATGCTTTTAAGTTCTATGCCTCGTAGGAGCATTAATTAGGTGGGTACATGCATGACACAAGCATATACACAATTAAAACAGCTTGAGCTGAGGAACAGTTCAGACAAAAATCCACAGAGCTAGCTTGGGTTCAAGTCAGCACACCAGCAAGTGAGGGCTACAGATCCTGAAACAGTTCTCTGCAAGTCACAAGCTGATACCAGATTGTTTCTCAGTGTTGCTTGTACATAAACTCATTCATTATTTGCAACTAAACTTCTGAACAGTCATGACAGTGCTTCTATACCCTCACATGCACATGACTCAAGGTATGCCAGTGGTCTCTCCCAGATGACAGCAAACAGACTAGAAATACTTTTGAGAGAGGGGCGTAACACATTAGCAATAAAATAACTCCAAAATATTTAAATACTACTACCACCTGCAAAATTACATGCTACTCTCCAAACCAGAAGACCTAATTGTAGAAATTAAACTCAGATCACAATCTGAGAACAGCAGGTTCCCTGTGAACCAGTGGAAACATCTGGTAGGCAAGTTAGCAAAAAGGACAGTAATACTAGAAATGCTGCCCAGCCCATAACAACTATCAAGTAAATTTTACATTACCTAGCTAGAAAGCCTAATAAGTTAAAAAGGAAGAGGGAAAAGTTACATGGGGAGTAAAGAAAAAATACACAGGTGACACATTTGCTGTTTGGGCTTTCTAAATGTCAAACTTCTCCCCACACATACACATTCAGGCATTCCTACAACTAGACAATAACTAAAAACTGTACTCTCTTTATAGTAAGAACAAGAAAAGTCAAAGGGTTTAATTCCAAAACTGTGAGGAATGAAACTAATGTTCCACAACCCACCTCTGTCTTAGGGAAGTTTATGCATTTTGAACAAGAGCCTTTGAATCATGTAAAATTAAAAAAAAATGAGTAAATATTCCTCTGTGTTTGCAAACTAGTTTATAGCATAGTATGGTCCTGTATTTCATCCTTATTCTTTCCTCTTGGTTCAGCTTTTCTGTGTGACTGCACTTACAAGCTTAAGTAATACTTATGCTGATAATCTAAGGCAGGGGTCCTCAAACTACGGCCCGCGGGCTGGATACGGCATTCTTTTTCCTGTTTTTTTTGTGCACTACAAATAAAATATGTGCAGTGTGCATAGGAATTCGTTCATTTTTTTCCAAACTATAGTCTGGCCCCCGACAGTGTCTGAGGGACAGTGAACCAGCCCCCTGTTTAAAAAGTTTGAGGACCCCTGATCTAAGGTCACAACAAGGTCTGTAAAACATGGCATATAAATAAAGGCAACTTATTTCTTACTTAATGCCGTCAAACACTTGTACTGTAAACCACTGAACTAAACTATAGTACAAAAAAGAATCTTTCAAAGTATTACTAGCAAATTACCTCAATTCACAAAAGTGAATGAAGCTTTTTGGCTAGTAAGCCTCAGTTGTTGAGCAGCTATGAAAAAACATATTTAAGAGCTGTCTATTTATTTATGTTTGTAGTACTCTGTAAAAGCCACCTAGAGATAGCCAAATGCCTCACAAATGGAATATGAGACACGGAAGCAGGTCACTTTTCAGAACTGTATGGTCTCAGCCGTTGTTCTAGATGAGAATGGGATAACCTAGCTAACATCACTGTGTATGATTTTATTTCACCCTGACTCTGTCAACTTTGCCTTGTCTCACCCACCTTACTGTTCAATTTCTCTCCTTACATCAAGCTTTTGTCCTCAACAGCCACTTCACAGTTAGCAGGTATCTTAGCTACTCTCCATTATATCACAAGCCTTAATCACACTGCACATTTATTAGTTCTTCTGCCTGTTCATGTCATTCCCTTTTTTATATATTTCTAACTTCCTTTTCATGCCCTTTTGAGAAGAACAACATCCAAGATATTTCAATAAATCTTTGCCTACTGAGTTACATACAGAGAAGATATGCCAATGGTGTTGTCTTACATGCAAGAGCATAACTAGTGTTTTCAAGTCAGCTTGTGCTTTAATAATATTAACAGTCTGAAAACTGTCAGACTCTGCATCGGGACCCTAAGGGCACTAACAGGTCTTAATGCCTGTGACAAGCCTCACCCAGGGTCTCCAGGAACAGTCCCTGGAGCTCCATCCAAGCTCAACTCTGAGTCTTCAGCCCTTGCCTGAACAACACAATTATGTGCACCCACCTCCAGCCCTGGCTTTGGCTCCCGTCTCCAAGACAGGCTAGACCCCCCACCCAAGCTGCAGTACGACTCCAATCCTGTTCAGACCCTTTTGCCTGCATAGATTTCAGACACATGTTGCAGCTTGACTCCCAACCTGTCTTAGGTTTCTTCAGGTCCTGACTGGACTCCTTAGATGGATCTTGGACCTTGCTTTTGAGTTCACTCTGTCTGGGACTGTTGATAGACAGCAGCATCCAGCTCATGTACAGATGCTGTGGGACTGTGCCTGGTCAGTGGAGGTACTGTCTCCTGAGATCACCCTTAGCTTCCAGCTTGCCTTACCTTCAGAAGCAGATAGCCCTTAGTGTTCCCTGACAGTTTGCTAGTCATTAACTGCTATCAATTTCAGTGTTTTTTCTGGGGTAAGCAATATAATTGCACTTGTTTTTCAGCCTCATTACTTTGCAACCAAAGCACAGACCTTAATTTTTACAAAGTCTCTCTATAAAGGCCAATTTTAAATCTTATCTTATAAAACATATACTAACCACACAGGTTTTTTGTTATGGGTACCAGTGTGATTAATTAGCTCCTACAATACACATCTGTCTGCAGCTTAAAACAAATGGTATGCTGCAATGTAAGCAACCTAGGCAAGTGTCTCCAAAAGAAGTTTTAAAAAAATTATCACATCAAAACTTTAATTGCTATTCTACATGCAAGTGCAAGTAACAATTACATGGTAGTAGTTCAGAAAACAGTCCTTTCTTCTATAAAGTACTGTATCAGCGTCTGCAGTCTTGGGACAATTCCAAAGGATAAATTATTGTGCACTACAAGAATAATATAATGAAACTGCCAAACTACTTAAATGAAGTCTGCTTTAAAAGAACGCTTGAGTGCCCTGTTGTTCCATAACTACCTTACTTCATTTTCTTTCCATTTACCTCTATCTATTAATGTAAACACAGCTTACAAGCATTTTTTGAGAACTCATCTTTGACAGTAAAAATAACTTCATCAGCTATCCTATTTGTGTGTTCTCTTGTACTTACACACTGACTCGCTCCTCATCCACTGGTACCATTCTTTCCTTTTGCTAGTCTCTTTTCATTTCTTTCTATGTGAGCAGCTATTAGTTCTCTGAAAGGAGACTGCTAGCCTTGCTATTGCTCACTCTTTTCTAAAGTGGAATAAACCCTTAAGGCAAAACTGGTGTTTCAAATGCAAACCGTATTCTTCAGTTCTAGTTTAGACAACAACCAGTTTATTTATCTCTTTCTCTGGTAGGTAGAGTCAACACTGACACATGACAAAACATCACTGCTGCAGAATGTCCCTTCAGATAACTTACAGACAACACACGAATACTCCTTGAATACACGACAGAATAGTCAAAGCTACAGCATGAAGAGCTCTGCGGGTTTTTCCTTAATTTAAAATATAGTGGTTCTACCAAAAGTAGCAAGCCATTTGTTCATTCTTAGGTCTTTAAATAGCCACAAAATACATCTCTGGTTTTATAACGAAAGATCATATTTCTGAACATTACTGACATCAGATGGAACATCCACAAAAATCTCTACTTAAAACTACTGAAATATATAGAAAGATGAAAAATTAAGGCGTTACACTCTGCAGCAAAATTTTGGTTTGGACTTTAATACAAATGGCATCACTAACTTTTAGTAGAACACTACTTCATTACACTGATACCAAATGATGACATAAGAAGTATTTATATATAGACTATACATTCATATGTCTTAAAAGACATGTCATAAAAGATAGGTCTTCAAATATTTTATATAAAATACATCAAATCTGATTTTTTTTTTTAAATAATTAATGGAAGCTGTTTATGAACTCTTCGATGTTAACACTCCAAGAATAAGCAGCTGCAAGAATTGTTTGCCCACACACATTCTGGAGCGGCCTACAGTCTGTCTAGTTGAGTCAAAAGCTAATTTACTTCCTCAACATCATTCACAGGTCAAGGGAAGATTAAGACAGACAGAAATTACTGCAGCTAGAAAGTGGCTTGTTAACAAAACAGTACCTAAACACACTGTTACACTGGCAGGAGGAAACAAGGGCACTTTGAAACTCAGATAGAAAGATGCCATTCATTTCTTATGAAATGTGGAAATATCCACTATGAAGGCAATAATGTTAACTGTTTAGCTGGCTTCCTGCTAGTTTAACAATACCTTTCATTAGAAACACTAAAGGATGTGATCTTAAGGCAGTTTAGAAGCATACTCTGTAACACACTTAGAATCAAATTCTTACAAAATAATTGTAAAATCTTATCAAAATACACTGTATTGTCACAAGAGCAAAAACATGTACATGGATAAAACATATAAAACAATCACCTCTTAAGGATTATAAAAAAAATTACAGAAACTATTAATATAAAATTAGATTTTTTTGTAAACTTGGGGTTTTTTTTAAACTATTTGTGAGTAGGTTCAAGTGTCCCTGCTAACTATGTAATTCTCTCAGCATTTCAATCTCTTAAAACAGACAATTTAACCTACGACAGACAATTCGACCAGCAGCTGAAGAGTCAATAGCTGCCTGGCAGGGTGAGATATCTTTAATTTCTAGTTTTTCTCAAAATACTAAAAATTTAATTCCAAGTCCTGTGGTAACAACAACAACAAAAAAAGCAAACAGACATGGTTCACTCAAATAACCAAAAATGCTCAAGTTTTTAAACAGATACTTCCCTACATCACAAAGAATCACATGAAACATAGAAACTATGAACAAAACTGTGTGTTAGTCCCAGATGGAACTAGTGACATTGCCTTTGTATCTCCTGAAATACACCTTATGCCTAACACTGTTTTCAAGTATGCTTAAAGTTGACAATTCCTTTTGAAAAAAAAAATAAATTGGCAGAAAGACTCACAAGGTTGGGGATGATGAGAAATTATTACCATACTAAGTAGATTATTTGCTGATAGAGTACATTATACAAAGACATCAGCAAAAGCAACATTCAAAACTCAGAATGCAGATAAAAGTTAAAAATATTAACCATATTAATTGTAATTAGTGTTTCCACCCCCAGTATTCATCAACATGTGCTTAACAACAGCCAAGATTTCTCACAGTGCCACAGACAGAAGACACTGGTCTAATAATGAGAGCTATACATTGGTCTAATAATTCCTACTCTTGATTTGATTTGCAACAATTTCCTCCCAAAGAAAGAAATAACAGATACTGATTTTGATGGTCCAGTTGTGAGCAAAAGGCCAAAGCAGCATGTTACTGAAGAAACAGCAATTTCTAGAACAACACATCTTCCCCTTACCCCCATTCTCAAATTTTAGCTCTCCCAACCTCTTTTCCCCTTCTCTCTCTCTTACTTGCATGTCTTTCCGCCCATCCTCTTTCACACCCAGATCAATACTGAATGTACTAAACTTTAAGAAACATTATGGGAATCCCACACAACTCTAAGGACAAGAATGATCCCGATCTTGGATCTCTCACTAGGAGACAAGCCATGCATTAGAAGAAGGCTAAACTAAATCATAACTCATATCTTCCATTTCTCTAATTTATGACAGAAGTCTTCACTTTGACAGCAACATCCTAGTGTTCTAATGTTTCATTATATCCAACATCTTCATTCCTCCATGAGGACTTCTCAAAGCTTCCTCTTTCCATTTTAAGGGGAACAGGGACCCCTCTTATAACTTTCTTCCCATAATGCCAAACAAAGAGCCAAAAGGAGGAAATCTTGAACACCATTCTGGTTCACCAGAGCCATCAGACCTTGTAATAAAGGTGCATATTCATGAACAACATGGAACGTGTAAGACAGTATGTTGTTGTCCTGTCAACTCTTAAGGACAGAAGCAAGTCGTGATGGATTAGCAATACTTAGATCCTATGTGAAGTACTGCATAAGGACTCAAGTCATCCTACTCATCAGAAATCTCCTCCTCTCTCCCTCAAAGCATGCAAAACTGATGGGGAAAGAGGGCTTTCAGATATCATCAAAAGAGATGTGACTACAGAAAAAAAAATAATCACTGATGATGCTTTGTGAATATAGAATCATAGAATGTATTGGGTTGGAAGGGACCACTAAAGGCCATCTAGTCCATCCCTCCTACAATATGCAGCAACACCTCTAACTAGGGCTCAGAGCCCCATCAAGCCTGACCTTGAATGTCTCCAGGGATGGGGCCTCCACCACCTCTCTGGGCAACCTGTTCCAGGGATAAACCATCCTCATATTAAAGAACTTCTTCCTAATATCTAACCTATATCTACCCTTTTCTAGCTTAAAACCATTACCACGTGTCCTTTTGCTACAGACCCTCGAGAACAGATCTCCCTCCACCTTCTTATAGGACCCTTTCAGGTATTAGAGGTCGCTATGAGGATGACCTAATATATATATGCAAGACTCGGCTGCTAGACACTCTCTTACCCACACAATCATTATTTGAACAGTGTGTACAGAGTCAAAGAAAATGGATTTTAAATCAATCATACACTTAGATATATGGAACGTCTACTTCTCCCAAACCACCGCTTCAGGCTGTCTGCAAGATCAGACAAACACTCACCACTGCATGGCGCATTGTTTTTAAACTTATGCTTATTTAATATACAAACTACAGTGTTTTTCTTACCTCACTATGTCCATTTGTGCCTCCATCTTTCCCCTTGAGTCCAATCCAAACCTTCATATCACCACAATCTTATGACCAAAAACCTCTCTGGAGCTTTTCTCCACATTTCAGTTTACTTGTACAACTGTGTTGTAAGATAGTCTAATTCACTGTACTTCCTCTGATATGCATTAAAAACAAATTAGATATTAAAGATAAAATTGTGAAATTCAACTTAAATTTATATTTTTTAAGGTTTTTTTCCCCTTGTGATTAACCAAAACGAAACTATGTATAACTACCATTTACACAGCAAGAACAGTACCTCAAAAAGCTTTACCCGCAGCCTTACCTTGACATTTTATTCTAGGTACTGTTTGCAGATGCATTTAGCAATTGCAATTAATTTTGATGAAGTTAAATGCTGCATAACTATTTTCTTATTAATCAAAAGCAAAGCTTCTGATGTGTCCGAACCTGACAACACCACACATTCATTATCCCACACAGTATATGAGAGTAAGTAGCAGACACGCATTACAGCTGGATGAAATAGTAAAGTAATACAACTGCTGCAACATCCTGCTTATTCCGAACGCCAAAATGCCACACTGGATAGCACCAACAGTGGCTAAGAGTGCTTTTATCAACCAGACGCAGTCAGAACTTCGTGCATCTTTGTACAGCTCTCTAGTCTACCCAGAGCTAGATGGGGGAAGCCCCATTTGAACACATGGCTTAGTATGAATATGCAACAAAAAAGGCAACACTATCCTGAAGAAAGTAAAAAAAAAAAAAACCAAGCAAATCAAAACCAAACAGTAACACAGAAGAGTAAATAGTTTTCTTCAGGAAAAAATCTCCAACAACTTCTAATGCAATCCTTTCCAAGTCAAAGACATTTAAGAGTCCGTCCTCTACTTCCCTCCAATTCACATAAAACAAGAAATGTAACTATCTTATTAAAATTATACCCCTTAATTCAAATTTGGCTAGAGATGACTAAGAGGTAAAATTTGAAGTCATCAGGTGAGACAGATAAACAAGGTACAACTTTTCTCCTGAAGAAGTCGAACTCAGAAGAGCATGTTCAACATAAATTTCAAGCTCCTGAAACCTTGACAGATCTTACAGCATGAAAGTTTCGAAACTATCATCTAAGCAGAGAAGGCACTTCTGCTTTCAGTATCAGCTCAAGCCATGTGCTGATGGTCTACCAGACTCACCACCAGACAGAATAATGATAGACTCAATAACCACAGTTTCAATTATTTAAATTAGGCACATAGAACTTCATAAAGACATAAGGAATGTTGCTGCATGTTCTCTTAACTTCAGGTCAATCATTTCCTTCTTGTGTTACCAGTCACCTGTTCAGAATCATCAAGCAGCTCACGCATGCATACTCTGAAGTGCTTAAACATTACTGACAAATTCAATCTTTTGAGTTTAGAGGATGTGGTAATATTTGTAAGAACCAAGCATAACTCACAGAAACGAGAAAATAATCTATCCTGTGACTACTGGAAAGTGGTCTTTGGAAGTGGTTCTGAAGTCAGAGGGCAGCTATATTAGTCTGTAATAGTAGTTCTGGAGAACTATGAGAAGTTTCACACGCAAAAATCTGCAAAAAAAAAACCCTGCAAATAAAACCCCTGCTTGAAGGTTTTAACTTTATTCCTACAATGCTCAAACAATAAACAAGAATTTTGAGATAAGAATTAATCTTCAGCACTGTAAAAGAGGTGCCATTTTAAGAGGAAGGAAGCAGCAGTAACTGATGGGACAGTCAGAGCATAAAAAAATGGGAAAAAATAATACAACCATAGTCCTTCTTTCTCTCACTACATTTTTGTGCCTAGCCTGGGGGGAGAGGAGGGAGAGCAAGAGATAGAGATGTATAAAGGCCCCACAGATTTTTAAAAGCTACTGAAATCTTGTATGCATGTTTATATGTAAAGATTTAAGTTGCATGAAAAAGAAAGCCCTCGAAATTATAGTTAATGGCACTGAACCGTATTTCTTCTCGTGACTATAAGGGAGTCTTACAAAAACCTAAGTCCTGAGACATGCAAAGAAATAAACATACACACACATGTTCAACTAGTGGCTAGGCCATGTACTGGACTTTCAATACAGGTCTCTGAATTAAAATTTAAAAAAAGCAGTGAAGTGCCCCTAAAAATTATAAAACCATTTCCAGCATTACTTCGAGAAATCTGTGAATAAGTAGCTACATATCTCCTGAAAAACGTAACAGACCTTGGGGAGGAGCCAGAGAGAAAAAGCTCGAGTACAGAACAGGGCAAAGGGGTGCAAATCTTTGGGAAAACAGTGCTGGAGCAGGAAGGAGCCGTCGCCTCCTGCGGCTCCCTGGCAGCAAGGCAAACGCTGCCCGCCCAACGGGGCACGGCGGGGCTTCCCTGACGTTTCGACCAGCTCCCAGCCTCCGGGCGCCGCAAGGACACCGGGCGGACGGTCACAGCGAGGACGACAGCAAGGACAAACACGGACAGACACGCACAGCCCCCAAGGGAGGCCTCGCCCAGACGCCCGCCGACAGCCCAGCCGCCTCCCGCCCGCGGCGGGGCCCTGCGCGGCCACCC
>VZZY01011943.1:0-28742 GCA_013400335.1 Eurystomus gularis | reverse complement strand
GTTTATGGTTCACCGCAAAAATGGTGCGCTCAATACAAAGATATCAAAGCTACGATGCGTATTCTTGCACCCGTTTTTTAACATACTCCTTGGTTTGACTGTCTAAGAGGGGTGCGTGTTCTTGGTTCACTTGAGATAAGCAAGTCTCATACTGTGGCACTTCCAGGAGCTCTGTTTTGCTTTTAAACGAATTTCAGCTGTATTTCCTATATTCAAGCAAGGAAGACTGGCAAGACCCCTGTTCTCTTAAAGCGAATTCATATTTTTAATACACTAACTGTTAAAGGGAAGTAAGTAACAGTAGTTAATGCCCTGGAAGTCTAGTGCTATGTTTATGGTTAAAAAAGACAGATTGCTGTAACTCTAGAGTCAATCATGACTGTGTTCAGTGCCAAAACCTCAAATGACAAAGTTTCCAAAAGCGTGTGGTGCAAAAGCACAGTGTTACAGTAGGATCTACAGTACTGTGCAGGACAGAAAAAGTTTTTGGTTTGGGGGGAAAGGGGGAAAGCCATTCTCTTAAAAATTTTGTAATTATTTTTATATTAAAAATCTGTTGACATTTTGAAGAAAGCTTAGCTTTTAGAAGTTTGTTAAACAAAAAAGTGGTGAAATTCCTACAGAAGGAGATGCTGGGTTTGACAGTTTCTGCATTGCTCCAGGAGAAGTTGGCCTTGTCAATTTTGATAGCAATTTGACAGGGTCAGGTACAAAAATTCTGCAGTCAAATAAATTCAGCATAATTCTAGTGAAAAGTTAAACAAACTTTCAACATATGTCTTCTGCAGTTATCAAATCTTCAGAACGTTCATTCCTAATCAAACAAGCAACACCCTCATATTATATAATCTTAATTAAATGCCAAACCTTGAGCCATTATTTCATATTCTTTGTCTTAAGCAAAGGTTGCAAAATGCTTTCTATTGTATATCATGCTACTAGAACTTTCCACTCTCAAATGTGTAATTTTCTTTGCTTTCTTCTTGTCAAATATTTCTGAATTGTGGGGAAATGAAAATATATACTGCCCTTCCCTTTCAAAACAACGCTGCAGAAAAAGAAGAAAAGTGAAAAATCTTTCTGGGCAGCATAATACGGACACACAGTAAGAACAGTGACTTAACAAATTTGGAGCTTGTACAGATCGGAGCATTTTAAATTAATTTTTTAATCATTAGTAAATAAGGTCAAAGATGTAGTAAGATAGCAAGAGTAATTTTGTAACGATGAATTGAAATTGCTAATATAGGGAGGTGATATCCTGTGTTAAATGCAGATGGGAAAATACCCCAAGCTTTTGCACTCACAAGTTTTTCCTCGGGGATTCTGAGAGAAAGGCTTGAAAAACAATTCCTCAAAGTTTTTTGTGTTTTGGTTTTTTTTTCAACTGTATCAGTTATCAGCCTACTAATGCATGTTATTTCTCACACTGAACCTTCAATCACATGCAAATACACATAGTAAGAATATATGTATCTCAGGAAATTAATGAATTTTTCTCTCTCTGTTCCAAAATCTTTTTCCCTGTGCATGAGTGATGGTAGGTTAGAGTTGGCATCCATACCAACTCAGATTTACTTCAGTTAATTTATACTCGTCCCTTTTGTGGTGCTTCAGCCAGGAGAAATATTCTAATTTCTGGAAGCAGAGGAAGATTTTGTAGCTGTTCAAAGGCGCCAGTGGTTTGGTGAGGCCAGTTGCCCTTGAGGCCTCCATTGTAAACTGGGGGAACTTGTTTGATTCTGTCTACTTTGCATCAGCTGACAGATAATCATGACTCAGCCAAAGACCTTTGGGGTAGATCCAGCTTACTATCTGGTGTTTTCACTGTTAGAGATGGAGCTGGTGGTTTGGGCAGCACGTGAAGGCTGCTATGCTTCACGTGGCTCAACTCTTTGAACTCTTGCTCTCCCTGCTACCTCTTCCTTGGGTGGGAGGACAGAGCACACAGCAGCTGGAATTTGGAGCTGCCACCTTATTAACTGAATATGTCAAAGAAGGGTGCCAAATTCAGCAGCTGCCTTTGGCAGCTGCAGAGACAGGACCATCTTGTGCTAGATCACAGCAACTGATGGGCTTGAGCATGTGCACAAGTGAACGTGCTGCTAATTGCTAACACAGTCCCTGGAACTATTTTGGCCCTGGCCAATTAGCACCGTCCCAAACAATGTCTGAGCACAGTATGGGAACTAGCATGGGCCTGGGACTGTTCCTAATAAGCTGCGTGGACGAGGCCATTCTGAGTTTTGGATTGTTTTTTTGGAGCAGGGAAGAAGAGGGGCAAGAGTTTAGCTCCATGGATGTGAGCTGTGCCACATAAGCTGAGCTGCATCAGGGGTCGAAAAGGCTCCTTGGTCTGTTTATTTACTAATATAAATGTAACCATAGCAGTTGTTGCTTAAGTGTTATTGTACAGTAGTCACAAACACATGAGAGACTATTTCAAAACAAATAACTATAGCTCTCCAGAGATAGCATGCATGGCAATTCCAAGTACACCATTTACCATGAAATTAATATGCACCAACAGTCCCTTGCAGTCTGGTGCCTGAGAAGGGGAGAGAGATTAATTAATTTTTCTGTCTCCTACTGTTTCCCCAGGTTTAGAAGTAGACCTGTAAGATACTCCTACATAGGTTTAAGTTGAATGTATAGTTTTATCTGATTGGCTTAAATTTGTGTCTTCACGTGTAAAATACACCTTTTAAAATCATAATGTCTTAGGTTAAACTAATGAATTTGTGTGCCTATCAATCTTAGAAAATGAAGTGTTAAATGTCATATTGCCCAAAATGATTCAGTGCATCAATTTTTGAGGTGACCACAGAAGAATCATTCTACATCCATGCTTTCATGAAAGCCTAAACTTTTCATTCATAATTCTGGCTGCAAGCTGGTCTTCTGTCACTGATACACTGTGAAACACTGTCCCTCAAGACTGAAACAGTTCGTGTGCCAGCACTTATTGTGCTGTACAGTATGCTCACAGTTCCTATTGTCTCACTCTATGAGAAAGATTATTAGCTTAACTAAGCAGAATTAGAGTCATATTTTCTCTTCACATATGTGAGCTGCACACATTGTGAGAATTGGAGAGGAAAATTAAACCTTCTACTTTTTTCCTGCAAGACAGATTTCACAGCTTTACTCCATTCCCCAATCAAATTCTGGTACAAATAAGTTCATAGTCTCAAATAAACCACAGTTAGCAGTGACAAGCGGAATTCTAGAGCTATTTCTTAACGTATTTGCATTGGTTTGTTTTATCTGGGTGGCATAGAGGAACTATGTAGGAAACAATAGCGTCAGTCTCAAAGATTTCAACAGTCTAATGTGACAAAGAACAGTAGAAAAGGGGTACGACATGTAAGCAGACTGATTATATCAGCTATAGCTGCATGTGTTCCCAGTTCCATTTTGCTTGTTGCTTGTATTGCTCTTACATACAGAACCTATGATTTCAGTGTTGGATAACTCTCAGATTCTGACCCTTCATACATCTAGGCATGACAGCTTAACATATGCTAAGTAATACACATTAATTAACTTTTATAGAAGTGGAACTTAGTTTTCAAATAACTTTTTTTTTTTTTTTTTTGGTAACATTTTATCTTTAGAAGAGCTTACTCTGTAAGTAGTGACTCTTTTGGCTCTGTCCAAAGTAATTTCCTTTGCTGATGAAGTATCAGCTGTGGTTGCACTTGCAGTTTTTTATTTGCAGTGGGCCAAAGAGTATTCCTCATATACAGTTCATAGCAAACCTTACAATGCTTTAGGTATCAGGATAAACTTAGTGGGGGAATTTTCCCTAAATGTCAATTTCTGCATTAAAAGATGAGTGAGCATAAGAACATGATGTTTTGGGATTTTAATATTTATTTACATTCTTTATATGGCAGACAGGTTGGTAAGGAAGATGACAATATTCTTAAAGTCTGTTTGATTGCATATGAAATTTAAAGTGCAGTTGGAGCTGTCTGGATTTAATTCACCCCGCTCCCCCCCCTCTTTGGTGTGGGTGAATAAAAATCTCAGCTCATATGGGAGAAAAAAATTAAAACCAGGCAGAACCAGCCCCATTGTAAGCTTCACATGCAATCAAATGGCCTAGCAGGGAAACTCCCNCTGCCACCCTGAGAGATCCCACCATCCACCATCGGTGTGAGTGACATTAGCCCACTGGGCTTTGAAAACACTTTTCAGGTCGGTCATCGCGGAGGGATGGCTTCCTTCACACACACCATCAGAGTGAGTGACGTCAGGCCACTGGGGTTTAAAATACAGACCCTTGAGCTTGCTAAGCTGACACTGCTGAGAAAACTGCTTTTATTGTTTTACATCAGCAGGGACCTCTTTGTCTTTTTTTGCATTGTTTACTTAGAAGCCAGCCTCCACTTCCCCAACTCCCACCCCAGACAATTATTAACATCTGTAGGCTAATTTCTACTTCTTTTTTTTTTTTTTTAACTGGAGGTACAGCAGATTTTAGTATTTGAATTTTTATAGTCATCTGCTTTCTCATATGATTTTTGAAAGATCCTGGGTGTGCCTGAGTATTTGTTAGTGGGAGAGTCTTAGAATAATAAAAGGAGAGCATTTCTTGAGATTCTAGTCCATTTAGCTGCCCAGGTCAGACAGTCCTTGATTGATAATGCTAATGATAGTCATTCTTCCTTCTTAGCTTTTCCTGAGGCTCCTGGAAAATTAAGACTTCAGAAAATGTTTCTCTTCAGTCTTGAGAGAGTATGACTCTGGCTGGTGCTTGATCTTCTAGTTCATACTTAAAAAATTAAAAGGCTCCTCTCTAGTCAACCATTATAGAAATCTATACCTGACATTTTGGATAGTCTTTGGACCCTAAATTCAGAAGATGATAATTCAGGAGCTTTGTGAAGTAATAGATGGAAAAACACTAAACTGCTTAATATGGAATAAAAAGATTTAAAATTGTCGTTCTAGAATATTGCTGAAAACACTGTATCATATAATAATATGTAGTGCAGTAAAAGTACCATTTTTTCTGAACTTTATTTCCCTTCAAAATTAGGAAATGTTTCTTGAGATATTACTGAAAAGTAGTGATTTTTTAGTAGATATTTATATCTAAAGGGTTCTAATTCTTTATGAAAAAACAAACACAGGTAAGCTAAAATAAATGCATGCATTTAAGAATTTAAGAAAATGAGTTATCAGAAAGATTACTCAATTTATTTTAATTAATTAAAATGTACAGTGTAGGATTGAAATTAACAGCTTCTTGTCTGATTTGCAACTTGATTTTTTTTTTCTTTGGTATGTGCAGTTTGAAGCTCTTCTCTCACTGATCTGATCATCATTTGGATGGCTAAACTCATTTTGGAGTCAGATTTCACAAGAGGAACAGTGCAGATTACCATTGCTCTTTTACAAAAATTTGATTCCTTGAAATAGTCTCACTTCTTCAGCTTGCCTGTTTTTTGAATGACATCAACTACAGATAGATACTGAATGGCACCAGTTTCATTGAAGGAAAAGGTTTTTAAATGTTTTTGAGAGATTAGCAGGAAATTAATGAAAATATGTAATAAAAATATACTTTGATGGAGCCACTGGGCTGTCCAGTAAAATACACTTGAAAACGATTTGGTTTAGCCTTTTGAGAACTGAAATATAGAACAGAAATATATTAACATATTAATTAGTATATTAATACACATGTTAGCATGAAAGTAGCCCCTAGTAGTTACCACTATGAGATGCTACTGAGCCCACTGCAGGCAAGGATGACACTGAGTCTTCCACACTGAAGTTCTCATCCTAAGTAATATCCCTAAACTTTAAGGTTTTTCCTACTCAAAAAAGTTCTTTAAAGATGCAGTTTTAATAAGCTTTATGATACTCTGTGGTAGTAAACACAGCAAGCCAGTTATGTATTTTGTGTGGTTTTTTAAATTACTGTTCTAAGTTTTGAGTAAGCCCCCACCTCACTTCGTATTAACAAGACTTTGAAGGCCAGCTGTTTGTTTCCTCCCTATACAAACTGAAACAAGAACCGGACCTCAGACTTCTACAGTCAAAAACCACAGGCAAGATTGGGAATCTAACTGCTGTGCTTTAAAATTTGCAAGAGGTTTTAAGGAGTGCTTTTGCTTTTTCTCCTGGCTGCAGCAATCTGTATGCAATTTGCCATTATGCTCCAGTTTTCTTGTCGAGACTGAAGCAAGCACTACTTCTGTCTCTCTTTGTGCTGTTCACACGAGTTATGTTTTGCTCCAAGCACACCGGTGTGCAGGCTTTCATACTAGCACCCCACCTCAGCCAGCTCCCCCTGTCTAGCACCATCTGGGAAAGGGCAGTGTATATTTAGCACTGTGCAGTTGTGGGATTCCCCTGCTGTGGAATTCCCCATCTGGTCGAAAGGCTGACCAAAGTATACTGTGTGTGAGGATTGATTCATTTGTCACAGACCTAGCAATGCAAAACCTGCCTGTTAAGATATGAGAAGCGGGACCCAAATGTCATGCCATTGTTAAAAAGTTAAAAAAAAAAAAAAGTTGACTGCAGACATTTGGGCCTTTTTGGTTTACTCAGTTTGCATATTCAATTTATCCTACAGAACCATTATCATTATTTTGTATCTTTGTTGTAAAATGATAATTAAGTTTTCCTCTTAAGTGCACAGCTTGAGAGTCTTAAGATTCATGAGAGCTGCCAAAAAGTCTGCAGTATCTGTGACTGTCCGTATAGAAATGAAAGATGGATGTCCCTATAGCAACTGGAATCTGAAATCAAGAGATTGCAAAAAGGAAGGCAAAAACCCAGTTGGGTTGTGCTTGCTTTGGCTCTGAGTGCTTTGAATAAGGATACACGTTCGGTATCTGTCTGCCTTATGCATTGGCATGCTGTATCGGGAAGAGACCATGCATGTATTTCTGTACCTTCTGTATTTGGATGAAAGACATCAAAATCTTCAACTAATATGCAACATGCTATATAGTACTTTAAATTTTGATTGTGACCGTCACTATATTAAGTGCACTAGGAATGTTGGTTTCGGTGACATAATTGCTTTCTGCAAAAAGGATTGTGGTGCCAGGAGAATAATACAATTTCTGTAAAACAGCTATTGGAATTCTTAAGGATTAATGATCCTGTTTCCATGGAAGTAAATTACCAAAATATATATTGTCAGAATATTTTCTAAATAGAATATTTATCTGGAAAATATCTGTAAAAAAAATTCTGAGTCATTTATAAGAGAAGATGTTGAAGAATGTGCTGGTTTTACTCAATACAGTAGTGAAAGAACACTTTGCCCTCCTCTAAATAAACCCCAGTCACAGTGTGTACTACACACTGCAAGAGTACATTTCTTTTATACAGATGCTTGGCAACGGCAGCTTTAGCTTGCCCACCACACCTTTCCCAAAAAATGCTTTTATTTTGCTGAATTAAATTTGTGGCTTATTCACAATAATTCTTTCTAATTTTTAAATGGCTTTCTATGTACTCTTTTTTTACTGGTTAAGAGACAGGAACACCAGACTTGCACATTATTTTTCTGCTTGC
The DNA here is from genome assembly GCA_013400335.1 of Eurystomus gularis. NCBI lineage: Eukaryota > Metazoa > Chordata > Aves > Coraciiformes > Coraciidae > Eurystomus > Eurystomus gularis. The sequence continues at coordinate 21,194 of VZZY01011943.1, read as the reverse complement.
TAAGATACTATAGCATGTATAAAACTAATCACAAAAAGTAAGCTCTGAAAAAGATTTTCTGCGTACCTATGTTTCCCATTATAGTTTTGTTCTAAAGGCCAGAGCTCTGCTTTATGATTAGTGATGTACACGGTTAATTATGAGATTATTGTTGTGGTAGCCATACAATTTCTATTGCATACTATGATTTGTCTTAATGATTTTAAAAAGTGCAATGAATTAGTAATTTCATTCCATTTGCATCATTTAATTAAATAAAATTAGGACTACAAATGCCACAAGCAAGATTTCTCTTACAAGAAATAGTTGTGGTCTTAATTTTCGAGAGTATAGCTTCCTGTGTTACCAAGTCAAACATCATTATTTTAAAATTAAATGATAAGTTATAGGCCTGGGGAGAATGGGATGGTTCTGCCCTATGCCTAATATGTCTTAGCATATTAGCATGCTTGCCGCAGTCGGCCATTCAGCTGCAGGACAGCAAGGAACAGATAACTTGCATCCAACAAGAAAATGGCAAAGCAAGAATGACATTAATTCCCTGTCAAATAAAAATGAAGTATTACTTTGCAATAAACCATTTAAATTAAAACAATTCCCTAAACATATAATTACAATATAGTGATAATAGAAAATAGTTCACACAGTCCTTTTTTAATTTGGGGTCACTTTTTATTCAATTTTCTATGACATTTTCTTGACTAAACTGCTGTTGGTTTGGTTTTGTATCATATTTAGTTTTCACCAAAGGCAGTTGTATTGCAACACAACAAAGAACCACAGAAATAAATTTATTTTTCATCTGAAACAAACTGCTAGACACAAGTAGTCTCTTCCACCCAGATCAGTATTCCTGGTGAGTTGACTGCTAGCTAATAGAAGTAGTAAAGTTATTAATACTTGTGCCTTTTGACTCAGATATTAACATGTGAAGATTAAATCGAGGAGGATCTAACTTATCAATGTGTTGTAAAAGTGAGGCTCTTTCATAGAAAAGGCTGAATGATTATTACTTTTTCTCTCCTGCTCTTCAGTGAAACAGATAATCATTTGCTAGATTAATTGGCTTATGAAATTACCTCATCTTGGTCCTTCTCTAATTTTATCTATATTATTCTTCTCTTTACCTCTCTTTCCATATTTGTTCTGTCCTCTAAGCCTTACATTAGCAATTACCTTTGAGTCATTTTTTTCAAAAAACACATTTGTTTTAGAAATTATCTCATTCCATGAAGAAAACAGAAACAAGTTTAAATGAGAGAGACTTCTTCAAAGAGACGTAATCACTGCTGTGTCTGTGTATTCCTCTTGACAATTTGGAAAGTATCATAAAAAACGCTTCTTTGAGATTACTTTTCTCATATATTTTCCATTTTATACCCTTGAAGTGCAGTGCAAAAACAGACAGAAAACTAATACTGTCATTTAAGTTGCATTTTTTTCCTCCATTTCATAAACATCAGGGTAAATACTACTAAAGGTCTCATGTTTCTTTCTTTGTACTTTATTTGCCATATGAGACTTTGAGACCCTTCCCCTTTCTCATTTTTTATTTTCCTCATAAGAAGGTGATAGGTACTAATATTACAAGAGGGTCATAAATTCCCTGTACACATGTACATGTCAGTGGTCACAGAAACTGTGACTAAAATGACAGATACAATAAGTATTCTTCAGGGTTTTTGGTAGTTTAGATTTAGGTCACAAAGTGTATTTCCCAGGCTGTCATTCTGAGATGAGCCAGTCTGACAGCATAAATGTTGTTTTAGCTTTTTGAGAGCATTTGCTTTGTAGCAGCATTGAATTAAGAGTTTTCAGAACTTTTGCAGTGTTACTAATAATCCACATTAAGCCATAAAGATTAATTTTTAAACAGTACTTTTCTTGCTCAAATCCTCTGCCCATGTTTCCATATGGTTTCATTTTAATGCCCATGAATCTGTACTTCTATTATTGCTTACCCCCTTTTACTGGAATTCACTGGAGGAAAGTGCTATTAGGGTTTTCCTTTTTGCAGAAGGGATAGTTGTTCTGAAAAGAGAGCGCAAGATGAAATAAAAGGGTACATTTATGAAGAAAACAGACAAAATGATCAAGGTTTTCTATTGAATCTCTGTGGTCTAGAGAACAAAGGCTCTCACCAAAACAAATGAAGAAATTAGCAACATTTTCTGGAAGCTTAAATTCTACCTTATGCCTCATTTATTTTTCTAATTCTGATTAATCTTAGAAATAAAAAAAATATATTCACAAATATTATTTTTTTGTTAAGGTATGTAACAACTGTAGTAATTAGCATCTGACAATTGTTCAGACAATTTAAAGGGAACGCTTTAGCCACATGTTTAGGTATTTGATGCATTACTAATTTGTATTACCTGATTAGAAATGCATATTCAAAACCAAATGCATTTTGAGCACATTTTAATCTAAAATACTTTGTAAAATCTTCTCAGATATGTTGAAAACCCAGCTCTATTTCTCACATTGATGTAATGTAGAGTCCTTAATGCATTCTATGGAGATATTCATGGCCCTAAAGACATTTGGAACATGCTAATATACTTAGCTGAATTGAGGCTTCCAATTCCAAATAGCAGACCCTCCGTGGTCCTGGCCAATAACTAGGAAACAACTGCAAAAAAAGGTACAGCTTTCAGAAAAAGCTTTTAAAAAAGCTTGTCACATTTTTCATCTTTGATAAAAACAAATGCAAAATTTTGCACTGACGTGAAATATTCAGAAATTGGAATGTGCACTTCCAAAAGACAACTGGAATCATAATGTATAGTAAATATAGAGAAGGAATTTTCCCCTTCATTAGTTTTATGTCTTTAAGAACAAAGATAACAGTGTTGAAACTTGGTTTTACACATTTCTGAATTTCAGTTTCTAGGGATATTTCTTGAAAAATGTCCAAGTTATGAAGTCCATACACAACATTCACAATTTCTGTAGTTAAACAATGAGCAATGTTTGATTTGCCAGCAGGAAAAATATATATCCAGCAAACCTCAGAATTTTCAACATTGATTATAAACTTCGTTTAATTGCTACTGATTTGCTACAAAATGAAAAGGTATTTCAAGAATGCTTATGTAAATTATTTTGAATGTTGCCTTGCATAATTATTTTTATGATCTTCTCCATCACCACAGTCTTAAATGTCTCCCTAGAAAGGCAAACCATAGTTTCTTTCCTATATTCATTAAAAGTTTTCCATCACAACTTGGATTTCTGTATTCAGAATCTTTCCTTGGATGCTTAAAGGGTTTTGCAGTGATAACTTCTCAGCATGGAGAACTGGAACAAGAAAGTAAATTTTAATAGAAAATTGTTGCATGCAAGTTATTGTACTAGTAAATCACATTACTAGAAATGTCATTATTTTTTTCTATAAGTAACAAATTATCAATGTCATCCAGTTCTTCTTGCATGGTATCTGTGTTTTCATCTGTACTGACCATGTATCCTAATGTTTGTTATCAAGTCTATACTTGGATTTTGTCTCAAGGTTAAGTTAAAAAATATCTTAAACGAGATGTTTAAGGAGCACTCTGGTCTCATACTTCATTTCTCAGGACTACTTGTGTCATAATGACATTCTTGTCTTCAAATTGGAAAGACATGGATTTGATGGATGGACCACTCAGTGAATAAGGAATTGGCTGGATGGCTGCACTCAAAGAGTTGTGGTCAACAGCACAATGTCCAATGTAGACCAGTGAGGTTTCTCAGGGATTGGTACTAGGACTGGTGCTGTTTAACATCTTTGTTGATGACGTGGACAGTGGAATTGAATGCACTCTCAGCAAGTTTGCAGACGACAGCAAGCTATGTGGTGTGGTCAACACACCAGAGGGAGTGGATGCCATCCAGAGAGACTTTGACAGTCTTGAGAGGTGGGCCCATGCTGACCTTGTGAAGTTCAACAAGGCCAAGTGCAAGGTACTGCACCTGGGTTGGGGCAAGCCCAAGCAAAAATACAGGCTCAGCAGGGTATGGGTTGAGAGCAGTCCCGAGGAGAAAGACTTGGGTGTGCTGGCTGATGAAAAGCTCAACGTGAGTCAACAGTGTGTGAGTTCAGCCCAAAAAGCCAACCGTATCCTGGGCTGCATCAAAAGAAGTGTGGCCAGCAGGTCTAGTGAGGTGATTCTCACCCTCTACAAGCCCAATACAAGGGAGCCCCCGACACAAGCAGGACATAGACCTGTTAGAGTGGGTCCAGAGACGGGCCATGAAGATGATCAGAGGGCTAGAACACCTCTCCTATGAGGATGGGCTTAGAGAGTTGAGGTTGTTCAGCCTGAAGAAGAGAAGGCTGGGGAGATCTTATTGCAGCCTTCCAGTATCTGGAAAGAAAGCTGGGGAGAGACTTTTTACAAGGGCTTGTAATGATAAGATGGGGGGTAAAGACTTCAAACTGGAAGAGGGTAGATTAGAAATTAGGAAGAAGTTCTTCACTATGAGGTTGGTGAGACACTGTAATAGGTTGCCTAGAGAGGTTGTGGATGCTCCATCCATGGATGTGTTCAAGACCAGGTTGGATGGGGCCTTGCACAACTTGGTCTAGTGGAAGGTGTCCCTGCCATGCCAGGGGGGATGGAACTAGGTGATCTGTAAGGTCCCTTCCAGCCAAAACCATTCTGTGATTCTCTCATCTACTTTTGACTCTTTTTGGCCATTTTTTAACCTGCTTTACCATTCTTCCATTAATCCCCAACTTCTGCAAGCATAACTAAGCATTTCCTTTATGGTGTTGTAACAGTTTTTGCTGATGCCCAAGTGGATTATCCCTGTTGCATTTCCTTTGTCTGAAAGTATGTTATCAGAGCAAAGAGTGTAATCTGACCGCACAATGCCTAAATTAATGTCTAGCATTTTACTCATCTCTTCTTGGCTTTCTTGTTTGTTTTTGTTTGTTTGTTCATTTTTCATTTATTCTTGCCTTTTGCTATGAACTTAAAGACATTCTTTGGGTCATTCTAGCAAGCCTATAGCTGCTTGTATCACTTTCCTGTCCCTTCTCAAAACTAGATGCAATGCTATGTATTCTCTGATCAGAGAGTGTCATTATAGCTAATATTCTTATCTGTAGGGAAGCTTTGTGGAACCTGAAGCTTTTTCTGTCAGATCTTTAAGGACCAAGAATTATGAGCTAGAGATTTCCCATAACGTCATTCACTTCTGCTGTTCGTTATATCAACTAGCTGAAATATGTAAGACAGAAACTGAACTTTGCTTACTACTGGAAAAAGACAGTATTGGGATGTCTGCAACTGTAAATATCAGTGAAAGTTTAAATAAGGCAAAAATAAGTTCCAAACTCTGACTTCCCAGGGAATGTTTTTATTGGAAGTGGATTCTAGCCTAGTCCAATTTTATTCTTGTTTTTGTATTATTCACTCCCTTTTTGACAACTCACCAAGTCATGCTTTTTCCTAGCATAGGTCATCCTCCTTTTTATAGCAAAAGTAGGTGGAGAGGAGTCAGCAGAAAGAAATCACAAAAGGTCTTCTGTATTTCCATATCATTCTACTTAAATAATTGGAGGAAGGTCATATTTCTTTGTAGTATCCTAGACACCTGATGTTCCTGTCACCAGTTCCTGAAAATAGGTTTCCAGAACCTGCAACGATGACTTGAAGACCCCTTGCAGACTTAATGACTTCTGTTTTCCAGCAGCTAAAACCCCATAGCTTTATAGGTTTTAATTGCAAAGTACTACAAAGGCCCTTGTTAATTTGCAGAATGGTTGTAGTAATCTCTCGGAACTTGCATCTTTTTATCTTATTTTTTGTATGGAGAAAAAATACCAGTTTTTTGGAGTACGAGTAACATTTTATTGTATTGATATTTTATTTTATAAGTGCATAATTTATAGGGATGGATGTGACTTCTGTGGTCAAGGACTTATTGACTGTATCTTTTAAGGGTATACAAATAGTCAAGATACCTTGATGGAAGAAGACATGATGTCAAAAAAGGCAACCAGCCCACAAATCCTCATATTAATAGAAAAACAGAACAGTCTTTTCTTCCTCCATGCATGGACAAAGTGAGTTAGATCAAGAGTTTATTTTCAGATGATAAAAAGATAATTTTATGACAGATGTCTTTAGTTGCAATTAGGTCTGCTAGATTAATTAATGAATCTTAGTGAATCACACTGCTAAAATTAGCCTCTGAAATGCAATGTTGTTTTCTTGTGCATTTCTCACTGCTTACCTTTATGTTGCTTGAGACTGGGTTTCACTTTTATCAAGCTGATTGCCCATGTCCTCTACAGTGAAAATCTAACCTAAAATCTAATCTATAATAATAAAGTTGCTGGTCGATATCTGAGACCCTCAAACAGTTCTACCCAAGACAGAAAGTTCTTCCAATGGAAAAATTGCATCATCTTGTTGTAAGGGAAAAAAAACAAGTGGAATTTCCTAAGAATGCCAGACTTGCACACACAAAGGGAGTACAGTTCTCACTGAGCTCCGAGGCTAACCTGGATGCCCAAATGAGGTGCAAATTTCTCCAGCTGGCATTGCAGCGAAGGCTTAGAAGCTGTGATTTCATTGCTTTCTTTTTTGCTTGGAATTTTTGTCTAACTAAGTCCGTAAAATCATAGCGGAGACAAGGCAAGTATCTTACTGCTCTAAAGGACAAAGGTAATAGCGTTGACTCTGCTTGGTTACTTCTGGAAAACTGGAGTGCTTTCTCTCCACTAGGATGCTACAAGCAGGTAGCTTTTAATTACCTGCTGTAAAATCAACTTTCTGGAATAAAAACAAAGGCACATAAGCATCTGAGGTTTAACTCGTCTTACTCACTTGCTAAGACTAGTAGTCCATCTGGCTATTTTAATATGATTTGTTGTCATGGATTCTTCCTGTTTCTTCTGTCTTTTACTGATGTATTTTGGTATTTCCTTTAACCTTGTAAAAATTTCTGTGATCCTTTCTAAAACAGAGCTTCATTATTTATTTTTGTTTAGTAGGTCAGATAACATGTTCTCAGGCAGACAGATCAGTGACATACAAGAAAGGAAATGTGAATTATCTGCCCACATCCCATAGTTTAGATAGCATCTCAGACTGAGCTATGCACCTGGGTTATTCCTAGGGATATCAGGAACCCACGAGGTGTGTCCAGTAGTGTTGCATTCCTTCTCATTCCTTGCTTCAGTCTGCCTGGCTGTATTTGTGCAGACAGCCACTCTTTAATTTAAGCATGAAAGAAATTATTCTAAGCAATTATTTACTGACTGTCTCTGCTCTTGAAGTAACATGTTGATTCCATGTACCATTGAGACTGTATTATATAGTTCATTACTCAGAATTTCAAGACAGAATTGCCTAATATGAGAAGCATAAGACAAGGTGATTTGCATAGCTCAGTTGAACTTCACAGTTTGCATTTCTGAGCAGGAGAAAATGCCAAGATTCCATAAGGCAACTACTTATTCCAAATCTGGCATATCTCCTGTTCAGAAACACATATTGTGAAGTTCACTCGAGTTACAAAAATCAATCAGTTTTTTTCCCCGATTATTTTAATAACAAGCATATTTTTTCATATTAGTGCTTTTCTTTTACAGTATTTGCATATTACGATAGTAATTGAGTATACTCCCTTACCTGCTGTCTGTCTTTCCTGATTCTTCAAGAAAAATCTCCGTAGTACGTTTAAAGGAGTAAGGAACATAGACAGGTTGATACATGTGTGCCTTTGCTAGAGAATTAAGATGAGTATCATGCACAGCTCATTTGTGGCTTTGTCTTATGTCATTCTATCACTTGCAAGTTATATAACCAATTCCTAGACCATATAAATATGAGTTTTCACACATACAGCATGTAAACCTGACTTAAAGGTGGTGTCTCTACTAGTGAACAAAATGGACTAAGGACTGTTCTTTGGTCCTGGAGCTAACTGAGATGGCAAGCCCTGTGTCCATACAGCTAGCCTAGCTATATTGCCCTTCTGTCTATATTAACTGTATTCTTGCTGAGGGTGATCCTTGGCCTATGCAAATCTCCAAAATACAACTTTTAATTGTGGGAGAGAAGTAGTTGGCATGGGCCAAAACTATGCCAGGAACCTTGATAACAGTTTCATGCACTTACACACCCGTGCTGTGGTCCTGCTGAGCTTACTAGTGCAGTCTTCTCAGAAGATGTTGATGTATCCCTGCCTGCATTAGGAGACCATTCAGGCTCACTATCTAGCTCAGTAACCTAAGCCCCAGCTCAGCTCTCTCTCCTGAATGCAGTGGCTTAGGCCTACTTGCCTTCACAGAAGGGATAGAAGGGTAAAAAACTCCACCTTGTTCCTCATCCTAGGTTTATTTATTGGTAACAGTGCTGCTCTGTAACCTATAGAAAGAGGAGAAAGAATGCATGCAATGGTGGGTCTGTCTAACCTCCTTCATGAAAACAAGCAACAGTTGTTACACTCCCTCCATTCTATGGAGCCACTGTCTCCCCCATGGAAGCTCTAAACAAAGATACCATCTAGGATGTGCAGTTTCTGTGAAACTTTAGAGAATTCTATGCACATGACAGCGCAGCCAGTCTGCCTGAGACAGACAGCATATCAAGTGATTTTATGTGCTAGCAATGACATTTGTTTGGTTTGAATATCCAATATCCAGCATTTTTCCATGAGTTGTTGAAAAATTGAATTAAATATTTTGCTTTTCATTAGAAAAGATGGGGATTTTCACAATGACAGATGTATACAAGTCTTCCTTTCTGTTGATCGGATGTGCTAAAATATTATGGTTTTTTCTTTATTAGCATAATAAGAACAAAGGATGAGAACATAGGTTGTGGGCTCAATACATGGTCTCGAATATTTTACAAGACTATAATAAAAGCTTATTTGATATGTTCTTGTATGATTTGCTACTGTAGTGAAAAACATAGCTATTAAAACTTTATAAGCAGCTGTGGCTACTTTCTCCAGTGAAAAAAGCAAATCCCAAGTGTCAGCTTGGTTTCTGTGGTTCTTCAGAAAATACAAGTCTGGTCTTATACTTAATAAGTTTTACTGACATGATTATGTTTGCTAGCAGTGCATTTTTTTTCATCATCATAACTGTGCTTTACACTGCCCTATTGCTGATGTAGGTGTGCTTGCACTCTTGCTGAAGATATGACTCTTGCTTCACTGACCAGAAGGAGGATATACTTTTAAAACATGTTTAAGATAGAATTAGCATTTCTAGATGAGGGGAATGACTGCCCTATACAGGACGAATAAAAAGAGGCGTTCTTAAGTGCAGACAAGCCTTCAGTTTCATAGACACAGAACAGTTCTGAATAAATAAAGCCCTCTCATCTTGGCAGTCAGCCCTGCTGACTCATGACTTTATCATGTTTTTCAATGTTTGTTTTTGTTTTGTTTCTTAAAGTCCTGAAGTTCTTGCATAACATGAATGCATAGAAATTTGTGCTTTATATTAGACTGTATTTCTAGCATTCGTGGTTGTAGTTGTGGAGAAAAGGCTTGAAAATGCTCTTACAATCCCCATTTCTAATACAGCAAGTAGAAAGATCTGAAATAGGAAGCATTTTAAAGTATTTTAAGTTTTCAAGTTCTTTCTTTCTGAGACCTCTCCTGTTTATACTTTTGATAGTAATGACTTCTATAAATTTTATTTGCTTGAGTTGAAGTGTGTTGGATCTCGTGTACTAAAATGTTCAGGCAAAAATGCATAAGATGTACTTTTAAAAGAAGTACATTAGAAAAAATGTACATTAGAAAAGTATGTTTTTCAGGTTCAGGAGCTTCTGCTCAAAATCATAGCTGTTTTCTTTTTGGAAACATATTACAGTAGGTACACTTATGTATTTTAGATGTGCTTTATGAGCTACAAAATTGAACTCTGTGCAGAGTACTTGTTATTAACATTCTGAAGCAAGTAGATTTGAAATAAATTTCATAAGCACAGGATATCCCACAATTTTGTTAAAATAGCGCCCATGGGCTTCCTCACATGTAGTATCAGGGAGGACCTTTCTGCCTCTATGTGACTGTACACATCTGGTAATTCAGAGATCTAAATGTGAAATCCAGCACTTAGGGACACCAGGTAGATAGCTGATACTCTCTGAGGAATTTGGGCTTCATAAACCATTGTATGGATTATTCACAGCCATGCATTTTCCCCGGCTTATAACAGAAAAAAATATGGGTGCAATATTTGCATCAATAATTAATCCTGTTATAAATCAATACAAGTTACAAATAATTGAGAAACAGAGACATGTTGCTGTGAAAAATCAGCTGTTAATGCCTCTTCACTTACTGAAATGGCATGCTGCATATCGCAAATGTTCTATTACTAGCTACCAAATATTTCTCTAGGTGAAAGGCAGGAATATTCATCAGGTCTGCTGTGAAAACTGAAGTCATAGCACAGTATAATTTAGTACTGGAATAAATGTGCATAGAGCATGAGAAATAAGAGGATACAACTCTTTATGTCTACTTTTCAGGACTATTCAGAAGTACTTAAATTATTTAGGAGCCTAAGGGCTCAATTCACTTGTCCACACATAGATATCTTGTTTCATTTAGAACTCATTAGAGTATCACAAGCTCCTCATGGGACTGTCGGGAGCTATGGAAGAATTGTCTCCTTTGGGAAGAGCAGCTGGACACCAACAAGGGTATCCTAAGGTGCCTGAAGTGGCACTAGATGAGTGTGGCAACTGAACCCTAAACCTTCCAAGTCCAGACTGAATTCAAGTTTAGGATCTGTTCCTGAAGAAGGTACCTGTGCCACTTACAAATAATGGAGTAAGACTTAGTTATTTCTTCAGAGTGGCTATCCCTTTCTATTCTCTGTGATTGCACAACATACTGCCTTTTTCCTTCATCAAACACAGTTGTTCCTTGCCCAAAGCACATGCAAGTGGTGAGGGACAACTTCCACCTCCCCTAGTAACACTGCAGAGTTGAGCAGAACCCATGAGCTTGGCTCCATCCCATGACGATGCCCTGGTGGTAAGATCACCCTCCTGAAAAATGGCAGAGGGGTGTGTAATTTCTTCAGGCCAAGGTTTGCTAGGGAAGTGCTCCAGTCAGCAAGATGGCAGCTACCAATGGCTACTTTAAAGAAAATGGTGGATACATCTACATGATAGGCCTGGTATTTTCAAGATGTAGTACTCACAATTCTGAGTCTAATTCTCAAATCTCTCTTTGGGTACTTGAGGCCTTTACTTGAATCTGGCAGTAAACCAGTCAAAAATGATATTTAAGTCTCAGAGCAATAGAGGCACTGTTGAAAACTTTATCCCTCAGCAGTGATTAAACTCACCATCCACATAGGGGTCTCACCTAGTAGCACAACATCAGTGCTTCCCAAAGTTTTCCCTTAGCAACCCTACTTCCAGGGTCACAACCCCACTTTCATTTTCACTTCCAGGCTTGTGGGCCCCAAGTGGGGTCAAGACCCTAACTTGGGAACTGATTTATAACACACTGAAAAAATTAACATACCAGCCAGTGAATAATACATCAGCAAAACAAACCTATCCAGTCTACGCAAGACCCTGCACAATCTGCCATCCCTAGAGGCCTTACCTATTAAACATGGGTTTTCAAAACCATGTACCTACTTGCAAGCTCACATACTGCTTTGGGTATATGTTACCATTGTCTTGTAGGCTTCCTTTGTGCTGTTTGGCTAAGTTTGGTGTTGACAAATATGTGCTAACACTTCTGAAAATGCAACCCTTTTTTTCTTTCTTATTCGTATTTTGGAGGTGCTGCTTAGATTTATTATTTGCACATAATAGAGTTCACAGTTATTGTGTCAGACACAAGATCTGGAGAGTCTACTGTTCCCACAGCTGGAGCAACACATACACATCTGCTAAAACTGCAGTGTAAATTGTATTGTCTTTAGTAATTAATCACTTACACTGTATTCTATCAACTCTCCTCCTCCTTAACTCCTACTGTGCTTCACCCTCTTCTCCCTTCTCCCTCCACTGTTTTCTGTTATTGTTTTCTTCTGTGTTTCTCACTTCCTATTTTAACATCTTCCTTGAAGTGCCTAGTTTGGAAGTGGAGATGTTGCTGCAGAAGTTCCTACTTCTCTTGCAGAACACTGTGTGTGTAGATAGAATAATAGAATGGTTTGAGTTGAAAGAGACCTTAAACATCATCTAGTTCCAACCCCCCTGCCATGGGCAGAGACAGTCTCAATAAGCTCAAAGAGCTTTGCACAGGTTGTGAAAGTACACACACTATGAAATCTTAATATCTTCATTTTATGGTGGGGAGATTATAACTGCTCTGGTGAGGTCTGTTACTCACTGTCACCGAAATGTCAGAGGCGGAGAAACAGATGAATCTCCTGTTTCATGTACCCCATGGTGGGCTCCAAGCAACATGGCTAGTTAGCACAAGATATACCAGTAGATGGCACTTCAGTGTTCATAGCATTGCTTATAAATCTGACAGGCCGATAAAAATGGGGTTTTTGTGGATTGTTCTTCACATATGACTTTTAGCATAATTTTATTTCTCTTTATCTTTTGCTGTTTTCCTGGGGTCCTTACTATGCCCTTCTTTCCTTTTCATCGCTGTGACACTTTTCTGTGGCCTTGTCATTTCTCCTAGTTTTCCATATGCTATGTCTTGTTTTTAAAAGAAAGGAAAACAAAAGGGGAAAGGAAACAAAAGGGGAAAAAGGAAAGGAAAAGAAAAAAGAAATCTTACCAAATGGAAATTGCTCACTGATTTTTTTTTCAGAAAAGAGTTATCTAGATCCTGACTGATTCATTATCGAGGAGAACTGGGATGGTGGTGAGCGGGAGCAGTAAGGTTTACTCCCAACTGTTCTTAGAGTCCTAAGTATGCGTCTGAATGTGTGGCTTTAGAAGCGCACTGTAAAGACCCACCTGCATGTATAGATGGAATGGTATTAGTACCACAAACAGACTATACTAAGCCTCACCGTGGTTTTTTTGCTGTGTGAGGTAAATAGCTATTTACTAGCTTGCAGTGTATCTGTGAAACCCATCCAAACAAAGACACTGTATGTCCTCAAGTCTGTATGTTATGCTATTTTTGCTGTACACAGGGTGCAGGTAAACACTTCAGGTTCTGGCCTTTCTTCCAGGTAGAAAATGTAAGTTTTGATGAGGCATCTTCTGTGGGCCCTGGCTGGATTTCAGCCTGTCAGCGTATGTGGTGCTGCTTGCTAGGTTGCTGACAGTGGCAAGTGCCTTTCAATTAAGGCTGAAGTTCCATCAAAGCTTGTAAGTGGAGAATGCCAGGGAGATTAATAAATGAATTGTCACAGCTTCCTGGCATGCTGGGTTGGGAAGTACAACTCTCAAATTTACAGGCTGTGTAAATTTGAAGCTCCAAGCCTGTATCTTTGTAGACATAGACTCTGTCTCTGTTATCTTTCTCATAAAATGAGTAAAAATTAATTTCTCAAAAGTTGAAATCCAAATGTGGAAATAATTAATATTTGTGTATTTTTTATACTAAGCATTTTAGGCTTTTTGCAGTTTTGGTGGAGTCACCATTTGAAACAAGGATTTCAACTGCTGCGACTAAACCATCTGTATCTGGGAAAAGATTATGAGAAACATCCCTGCAGGGCTCTTTTTAGTTGCTCCAGTGGGCATTATCCATTATTTTTCCAACTGTCTTGCCTTGGGGATTTTTTGCTTTCCTTGCTGTCTTGACCAATCTAGCTGGTACTAGTTATTGTCTCTTCGAGAATTATTGTCAGTCCTAAAAAAAAAAATTGAAAATATGAACAATACAATAGTTGAAACTGCATTTTAACTGTTTCACTCTTTCATCTTATTTCCTTGTTTTGACTTAAAAATATAGACAGAAACTTTTGTGCATTTGCTTGCATTTTCTCCACTACACATAGAATGAATATTCTAGTGAATAGATGCTTCATTCCTTGAACAGCAAAAACTTTCCCCCAAATCAATGGGAAAGTAGCATTTATGGAAAATTTTAGGATCATATAAGGGAAAGACATATTAAAGAAGGAACATTCTATAGTCCTGCTGACAATTGCATCCAACAGCTGTGGTGATATGGTTGTTCCTTGAATGTTTCTTGAGGAAATTGTTTCTTTTTCACTGGACATTCCTTTCTGATTTTGGAGTCTGTAAGACTTGAAAGTGAGTGGACATACCTCTTCAAAGGATTGTAGGATAATGCAGATTGGAAGGGGTGTCAGGAGATCATCTGCTTGATTGTCCTCATGGGGATAAAGGTTTCCCTTATACCCAGTGTGAGCTTCTCTTGTTTCAACTTATGCCTGTTGTCTCTTGTTCTGCTATCATGCACTGCTACGAGGAGCCTGGCTCTGTCTACACAGTGACCTGCTTGTAGGTGGGAAAGGGTGGTCTGAGGTGCCCCCAAAGGCTTCCTTTCTCCATGCAAAAGCAGCTCTGTCCCTCAAGCTACCCTTGCTGGGCAAGTGCTCCAGCCCTTAAGCTTCTGCCTGCTGGGCTTACTTGTCATCAGTGCCACCTTTGTCTACATTGCCCTGGGACTTGCATAATTACCCATCTGGATTATCCACATCTTGCCCTGCAACCTCTTTTAGTAATGCTTCTGGTTCAGAAATCAATGAGTAGCATGTTTTGGTACTTTCTAAGTGTTTCTAACAACAGCCACTCACAACTTCATCCTTGTAGTTCCGGGTGCATCTTAAAATATTGAAAGTGATTTAAACTTAAAATGAATAGTACATAACATGAAGCTCAGCAGAAGACTGATAGGGATACTGTTATGTGAAAAAGAGCATTCCAAATTGCTTAGGCATCTCGGAAAATATATTAAAATTGCTCTTCTTATGTAAACCTGTATTTTTGCATATAAGCATGCTACACAGTGTAAGAATGATTTTTTTTTTTAATGCTGCTTTTGCTGTGAACCTCTTAACGTGCTATGAAAAGTAGTTCCAGCATTCATTCTGAAATATGTCAAAAGTCTTGAAAAACAGGTGACTAAAAGTTAGTTCTTGGATGTGAGTGCTGTGGTTTCATTTTGAGGAGTTCTGAGTTATCTGTAGACCTCACTGAAGCACTGAGACATTCAGATGCTGTTAATGAGTGGCACTGGTGGAAATTCAGGGGCCTTTACACATTCAAATCTACACTGGACCACCTTGGTGAACTCATTATCCTGTAGTATCTGGGAGGTCTGATTAGCTGTTATCAAAGTCCAGTGTTCCTTCTTAGTTTCTGACACATTAGTGCTCTTCAGTCCCATGGTGAAGTTGAACAAATCCATTTAAACATTAAGAGATCAAAAGAATGTACCTTTAAATTATAGGAAAATGAGCCAAACGCATGGTTTTAACGCCACTCTCTGAGTGGAACATTACGTCACACAACTTGTTTTCATGTCATGTTTCTCCACTGTGTGGTAATTCTTTGGCCACATTTTTTAGAAATAATGAATGAATGTGAATTATATAGATTATCCCAAATGATTGTCAGCAAAATCTAGCCACTAGGCTCCATTATGTATTTATGTATATCTATCAGGAAAAAAAAAAAAAAAAATTAAAGAGTTAACTTGTGTGTACTATTATTCATACATTACCTGCAAAATTCATGCTGCGATAATGTGTCAGGCAGGCCTTGGGATTACAGAAATATCAAACAAAAAATTTAATTGCCCTATCTTCAGGGAGTTATGAATTTAAAATCTGATACCTTGTGAATTCGTTAGTCTATGTATGAATGTTATGCTTCACCAGAAAGCGTGGAGTCCTAGTCCTTCAAAGGGATAAGATACAGATGTTTCTGTGCTGGTGATTCATTGTATAGTGAAATGTCACTGTCTAGAGAACAGCACTGCATAGTGAAATTTAATTTCAGCTCATTCCCATTTGGAGGGGAAGAGGAAATATTTTTATATCATAAAAAAAAAAAAAGAAGAGATGACAGCTGTTTGAAATTTGTTGAGAGGCTTGGAATGTAATTTTAGTTGAGGTGCATTAGCAGGCAGAAAGTAAGCAAAGAGGTAAAAGATGCAAAAGAGGTCTGTGATACTGTTCTTAAGTCTGTCATATCAACACAGCTATCAGGAATACATCCAAGTGTGATCAAAATTATGTATACTCACTTGCATGTATTGTGCAGATGAATACATTTGGGAATAAGGGCTTTAGAGGTAATATTCTTATCATTCAAATGCCTCAAGTTGGTTCTCAGAGTTAAGCTGATTTTACTTAAGTGCCAGAATATGAGTTTCTGTTTTCAAACATATGCGCTCCACTCTGTGTTACTGTGCCTGCATTTGTGGATGGAGTTCACAGGTGTGCAATTTAGTACCAAAGTATACTCCATTATGAACTAGGGGTGCAGAAATGTGATTTAGAGCAAGGGGAATATGTATGCCAGACGACAGAAAACACTGAAGAGAAAAGTATTTCTGAAATTTTATTTATTTTGTGGTTTTAGAAGCTTGTGCAAGATTGTTTTAGAGCTGGAAACCACCTTCTTGTACCAAACACCCAGACATCTCTGTTTCTTCATTTAAACAACATCCAGGATAGCCTGTGCGTCAAGAGAGGAAACAAACCAAAACCAAACTAAAACAAAAGCACACACAAAAAAGACAAGAAAAAATGGGTTCAGTACCTTTCTTAGACTGAAGGAATTAAGTTCACATTTCCACTTCCCAGGAAGTTCCCCATGTACAAGCCTAGAAATAAAGTCTCTCCTGTTGTAACTATGACTCAGTGTAGAAAAAGATGTGGGCTTTGTAATCTTGATTTAAGCAGAGAGTTAAACAGGATTTCATAGCTCAAGGATGAAGACACTTACCTACTGGGGGAAAGAGGAGGGGAGGCAACCTAGATTCTGGCCCCTGCTTCAAGCGCTATTTATGTATGATACTCAATCGCAAATGCAAAATATGTAGGCAGCCCCTGGAGCAAGAACCTGGGACTTCCTCTTCAAAAGGAGCACCTATTAGGGTTGCAAATTATCCTCTCTCAATTAATCATGCATCCCCTCCAATACAGAGGTATGACTTCAGCAGGCATGACAGACAGTTCTCCAGCTTGAGCTTTACCTTGAGTTGGTGGTGAATGCAGTCTTTGGAGATGTGGGAAAGATCTCCACAGGAAGAAACTGGCAGTGAACCTGCATCTCCTACTTCGTGAACAAGTGCTTTATCTACAAGTATGATATGATGTAAAATGTTGGCAGTCATGCTGCCACAACTGCTGGACATGTTTCTGGAGGAAAGTCTCATCGGCTGTTGTGCTTCAATGATGAGGTTAGTGCATGTTAGGCATGCTCAGAAGAAGCTTACCTCATGAAGACTCTTAGGACATGCCTCACCTGCACGTTACAGCCAGGCTTTGGTGCAAGGTAGATTTCAAGATTCTCAGTGATATAGAAATAACAGTAGCAATGAGAAATGCAGTAGCAGAACTTTTAGATGATTTTATCAGCAACAACCTGAGGTGGATTTTTGTGGCCATTTCACTTACATGCACATGTATAAATATAGGTTCCTGGCATTTTTGATGCTTTTTTGAATTTGACTGTCAGTGACTTTCTCAAAGTCACTGTGTGCTGTGAACCAGCAGCAGGACATAAAATTGGAACCCAGAAATCCTGCTCTGCTACAGTCTTTCTGTAAGACATGTAAATATATTTACAATTAAAAACAGTCTTTTAATGTTGTTGTTTTGTTGGAAATGAAATCGCTGGTGCCTATCTGAATCTGAGAAAAATTTCCTCTGATACTCTCCACATCTATTAAACATTTTGTCTCTGTGTTATTGTCATGTGTTTATTGGTTCCTTGAGAGATTTTCCAATAGGTTCTTTTTCCATCCGTCTGTTTTCCCGGCTTGAGTTCTCTTCCATTCTGATTTGTTTCCTCAGGAGACCAAAATCCTGCTCCCTTTGCCCCTCTTATTATATACATCCCTCCAAAGAGACTTCTTGTCTAAATGAAGCAACAGGATGGTGAAGGGTAGAATTTTTTTTTTAATACTGTATTATATATCACAGTATCATAGAATCATTTAGGCTGGAAAAGACCTTTAAGATCATCCAGTCCAACCACAACCCTACTGTAACAAGTCCGCTGCTAAATCATGTCCCTAAGCACCACATCTACATGGCTTTTAAACACATCTAGGGATGGTGTCTCCACCACTTCCCTGGGCAGCCTGTTCCAGTGCCACACAACCCTTGTAGTGAAAAAAAAAATCCCTAACACCCAATCTATAGCTCCCCTGGTGCAACTTGAGGCCATTTCCTCTTGTCCTATCCCTTGTCACTTGTGAGAAGAGACCAGAACCCACCTCTCTACAACCGAGTGGTAAGATCACCCCTCAGCCTCCTCTTCTTCAGACTGAACAACCCCAGTTCCCTCAGCTTCTCGTCATGAGTCTTGTGCTTTAAGCCCTTCAACAGTTTTGTTGCCCTTCTCTGGACCAGCTCCAGTACCTCAGTGTCTTTAATGTATTGAGGTGCCCAAAACTCAACACAATACTCAAGCTGCAGCCTCACCAGCACCTGGTACAGGGGCACAATCACTTCCCTGCTCCTGCTGGCCACATTATTTCTGATACAGGCCAGGATGCCATTGGCCTCCTTGGCCACCTGGGCACACTGTTGGCTCATATTCAGCCGGCTGTCCACCAGCACCCCAAGATTCTTTCCTGCCAAGCAGCTTTCCAGGCACTCCTCCCCAAGCCTGTAGCATTACATGGGGTTGTTGTGGCCCAAGTGCAGGACTTGGCACTTGGCCTTGTTGAAGCTCCTAAAAATGACCTCTGCCCATCCAGCCTGGCCAGGTCCCTCTGCAGAGCCTCCCTACCCTGAAGCAGATCAACACTCCCACCCAACTTGGTGTAGTCTGCAAGCTTACTGAGGGTGCACTCTCATCTCCTCATCAAGATCATTATTTAAGATACTGTCTATCATTGATAAAGACAAATACATGCTTGTAGGTTTTATGTAGTCATGGATGAATGAATTATATTTGCTTTGGATAATGCTAAACAATCCATAACAAATTAGAGTTTATAGTAAAAAATATACAAAAGGCTATAGGAATAACAGCCTTCAAATAAGTCTTATATTTAAACGAGTCTGTCAACTTCTGCTCTTAGACCTCAGGTTCACCAAAGTACTTAAAACACCATTGAATAAGGTACTGAAGTATGTTTTAATGTTTTATGCAGTATGATGCAGAAATTTTGGTAAGTGGATCCTTATTTGGAATAAGAGCATAACCCAGGTAGCATGAAACAGGATTTTGGTCCCTGCTGTGCTTACTGCTGTTTCATTTCCTCAGTTCAGTGTATTAGTGTCCATTCTTACAAGCGTGTTCAGTCTGAACAATGGTTCACCAAAAAGAATTAACCTTCCTCTTGGGAGAAAATAATTTTCAAGTGGTAATGTGCTCTTTGATGGTTTGTTGGGACTCTCTTTGGTCCTTTGTATTAATTGTTACACATCTTGAATTTGGTCAAGTAGGCCATCTTTTGCTTTTTCTATTGGTCATCTAAAATGGTGATACAACTGCAACTTCAGTAACATAGATCTGAAGCTCAGCAAAAATTCAAGTGCATATTCACAACCTCCTAGAAATGTGGAAGTTAAAGATGTCCAAGAAAATGTCAGACTTTTTAGTTAGAGGATGGAGAGGGAAACAAAAATGCCAAATCTCTTCTCCTCCATCGCTGTACTTGGATTTAAAATTAATACCATTGAACTGGAGACCTTACTCCTGTCTGAAAAGGGTTTCTTGAAACAACATCAGCTTGGCCTTAACCAGTGTGCTTTGCTCAAACACCACACACAAGCCTATTCTCCCCAACCCACCGGTATGTCTTCTCTGCACCAGAGGGCCAGAGCCCTTTAGAACCAAAAACTGAGGACTGCCTCTAGGGAAAATTCCATTTTTTATTTTTTTCACTCATAATTTATTTACAAATACACATTATAACTTTTATATACATTGCACATTTACATGGTAGAAAAGTACAAAACTATATATTTAAATGAATTTATATTTAACTTGCCATGTTTGAAAATATAAAATTGCATCAGAAAAAAAGTATTATGAAAAGCAAGAAACTTGAACCGATAAAGCTTTGATATAACTTTTAGTGACACACTGATTGGGAAAAGAAAACTTTGAAAGTGGTACTGCAAGACCATCTTAAAGGAAACACCTGATAAAACACTTATGCATGTTACAAAAAAAATAAAACAATAAAAATAAAATAAAACCTTTCTTTTTACTACAGTTAGCCCTGTAGCTATTAGCAACCTTCATAATCCGATTACTTTGGGTCCAGAATTCATATAGTACAGCAAATATGCTCAGCACATTGAGATCACTTCAGTACATGATGTGATCAGAAGTAGGGAAAAGTGAAGTGGAAGAAGTTTCCTTAAAGATCGCCTCACTGTACCCTGGAAGTATACTGAAGTCAGTTACAATGCCTTTTGGTCAGTCAAGATTCCTTGTAAACAAAAACCCGAGGGATCTTTATGTACAGAACCAGCAAGAAGAAAATCCAATAAATAAACATAACAGAAACTGACATGCAAGTTTGTTAAAGTGGAAAAGATTTAACATCAGTGAAACAAAGAGATGAGATCATGTGGGGAAGCTCTAAGGAATGGACTTTTATAGTTTACAAGAAAAGAGAAAAGCTTAGCTTTACAAGCAAGAGACCTCACAATAAATAACACTGCTCTTCCCGTAACGAATAAATTTCTTCAAAAAACAAGGTGTACAGTCAACCAGACATTTTATGTATAAATTATAAAACATGACACAGTATAAATAAATGTCTACGAGACTCAACTATATGTATACTTTTTTTCTCCCCAAAATAAATAAGCATACACTTATTTACAGTATGGACATTGATTTCCTGCCCANTGCCCAATGGCTGTTCCAATAGTGATGGAGGTTTTACCACTCTAGAATGGAAGATATAGGAAAGCTGTAGTCCTGGTCTTCATCTTCCTCTTCATCCTCTGGGTCTTCATTAATGGCTAGATGGGGGAATACAGGGGAGCTGTTGTTTAAATAAGGACAACAACAGCGCAGAAGCAGCTCAGTGCATGTTTTCAAAGCCCTCTGAACAGCCATAATACAGCGTTGCATTTTATGCGACTTGTAGTGAGATGCTCTTTGGCATCT
>VZZY01011939.1:0-16409 GCA_013400335.1 Eurystomus gularis | reverse complement strand
AAAAGAAAAAAAAATTAAAATAAAAGAAGAGAAAAGAAAAGAAAAAACAAAAAAAGATAAAAAAAAGAAAAGCTTGCAGTGAAAAATTTTTTAACATTTATCTTGATCTTTTCTGTCATTGTAATGCAATAGGAAGCACAGGAACTCTGGCACTGAAAGGGCTGATTTCTTTAGCTTTAGAGAGCTGAAATAACTCTGTGATAAATCATTATAAGATACAGAAGCACTGAAAATGCCTCTTCACAACACTGGTAAGTGTGTGGCCATGACTACCTCTCACTTTATGTTCTTTGGTAAGGTGAATTGTGAATGTAAAGCGTTTTATAGGTAGAACAGGTATCTTCAGCTTTCTTACCAGAGAAGTGGCCCTGGAAGTACACGGCTGGTGGACACTCTGTATGACTTCAGCATGCCAAGCATCTCAGAGGAGACCCTTCTTTTAAATATTAATGAACTTGACTTTAACTTGTGACAGTAGGAGCTGTCAGTTAAGCTCTTACATGTTCTGGTTAGGTCACCTCTGCACATAAGCAGAAGCTTTATAAACTGCCCTGAAAGAATTGGCTAAACTGAAATGGGCAATGACTACCTAAGCTGGTAGTTTGGTTATGATCTTATTTAATGATGCTCTCTTTACAGAATTCTTTAAAAATAATGCTGTTATCATGATCTCAAGCCTTGCTAAACTGATCTGTTGGGCTTTTTGTGGTGCAGAAAGTACATCCCAGTAACTTTACTTTCAACAAATCATTCTTGCCTTTTGTTACGGAGAAGAAGGAAGAAAGGACTCCTGGAGGAATCACAGCTTTAGGATGGTGAATATATACATATATATGGTGAATATATACAGTCCCAAATTATGGACCATGGTTTTGAACTTTGTTGTGAGTATAGAAAGAAAACCCTTCAAAACCACTTTAACTACTTTTAAAAATGCAGCTTAGTTATGACAGCAGCTGGAAAACTCTTAAACTATCAAAGTTGTTTTTTTCTGTGATGAGAACCGCATGGAGGTACCCTGGACAAGCTTCTCGTTTGCTTTGAGTAAAGGGCAACAATGGCATTCCTTTCTCCTCTGGAAAGGAAACAAGCTATGTCTATCTGCCACAGGAGTAACACAGCATTGACCTGTAATTTTGGCTGCTTCTGTCAGCAGCTGAGTCTCTTTTTCTGTTGCTAGAGTTGTTTCTTATCTCCTTTCCCACATACCAATTATAATAACTTCCTGCACTCCAACATGTTGTCAAATTGCTTCATGTTTTTCTGAGTAGCTGTGCAGTAGGGATACCAGTTTTGGACATCTTAGATCCTAAAGTCCTCTGAGTCACTCTGAAAATATAGCTGGAGTTGGTAGCCATGCTATGGTCCTAAACAAAGGCATTGGAATAGAATGCAATCTGAAATATATGTGAGTGAAAAAAAGATGATGAGGTGAAATTCTCCAGATACTCATACTGTGCAAGCTGTATTAGATTACAGATATGCTGTGAATTACAATATTTATATGAGTATTGCACTAAATTTTAATGTTCAGCCTTCATAATTTAAAGTGTTTGTTTCTGCCATGCAGAAAACCAGTGAAGAGAAATGCAAAACCACTTTAATTTTATTTAGAAGTGTCATCTTCCTCTTGTTGTGTATGTGGCAATAAAACAGAACTTATTCTGATGGCATTGTCAGCCACAACCATTACAAATTGACACATTTCCTAGTACAATCAGCATTATAATGAACTTTAACATACTGCACATTGACATTCAACCACTATAAAAATACTTTCATTACAGGACATTTTGCTGTGCCTTCAGTCATGTAGAAATCTAACAAAGAACAATCTACAGACTTCAGTTTTATTTTGAAATGTCAGTTTCTATTCATAAACATCAATAGAATGTATTTGTTCTAATAGCATTGGGAGGAAGCAAAAAATAAGCCAATCTGTGCTTCAGGATGCTATCATCAAGAAATGATCACTTAAGGAAGACACTGAACTCACTATATAGCTTACATTTACCCTACATTTTAAGAGATGGTTAGTGTACTTTGAACTCAACCTTTGTTATATCTCAAGACTCATAAAAATTGTTCATATATATAAAAAAATACTGCATTATTTAGGCTAATCGATATAGCAAGAATCCAAATAGACCTCATAGTCTTGATCTTCTCTTGCCTCATCTAATAAAGACTGACTTCCAATGAGCTGTCTTCAGTACAGACACACATACTTTTGGTGGCTTGTCTAGCCCTAGTACTTTTCTAAATGCTCTCTCTGGGACATAGAGTAGAATGTATTATGATAACTTCATAATGAAGATATACTACTGGCTTGGAAGACATACAAGTTTAAAATCCTACCCCAAAAAGGGCTGAATACCAAGTTCCTTTAAAAATAATAGCACCATTGTCTTTATTATCATCTTCACCACAAAGGATTTGGTGCTGCTCAGGTCCATACACGAATCTTAGTCCTTCCCTGCCTTCAGGACACACTTGAGAGAGGCCTGAATTGATAGATCTCCCTCACATTCCTGCTGCAGGCAGGAAGAAAACTGGCAGACTGATCACAATATATGTTTTTTAATTACTTTTTATGATGATGGGAGTTATAGCATTCATTTTCTGAGATGCTTGGTTCTTTATCCATTGTGGGGGAAGTCCAGGTTCCGAACCCTGAGTCTAGATAACTGTTTAAAGTACCTGCTGACTTCCTTAGACTGACATGTTGCAGTGCTTTATTTAGCGCTAAATGCCCAGCAAAGCAACTAAACAGATCACTTTGGAAAAATACTAGAATTAAACAAATTTGCATGCCAAAAAGAGCTACAGAAATCCACCACAATAATATTTAACTTCAGAAAGAAAAATGACATGTATATTAATAAAATAGTTGCGAGGAAAGTTAGAATAAAACTGAAGAGAGTTACTATGTCTAAATTCTCTCAGGCAGGGAGTATAGAAAATAGTCTCTATACTATAGAATACCTATCTAAAAGGCTAAAAAAAGCTAGCAAATAGTTGAATATAGGGGATTATAATAAACTGGAAAAGAAAAAAACATAATTCAGAAGATAAATTTTGGGTCCAAATGAAGAAAGTAGGATAAAAGAGGATATATGCTGTTAAACATGGAGTTCTACAAGATTTATGAGTTAGAGCAGATTTGAAAAAGTATTTAGGAGTGACTTACTAACAACATTAAAACCACTCATAGAGCTTTTTTAAGCACAGTGAAGTCAGGAAGACTGCCAAAGAATTGACAAGGATCCAGAGATGATGCAGGTGCTATAAAGAAACGCTTAAGGAAGAAATGACCATAGTAGAATAGCTAAAAATGTATTGCATTTGTGTTCTTCTAATGTGTCTCTATAATGGTGGCCATTTTTTTTATGAAGGAGCAGTCTGACAAACTGTCTTAAGTTGAAGTGCAGTAAATGGCTATTAAGATAAACCTATAAAGAGATTAATAAGAAATTGACATGAAGAGATGGTATTCAGAAAGGAACTCTTAAGGTAATCAAATAGGAAATTGTTAACTATCAGCTAAAATCAGAAGGATAGAAAGGATTGAATAGGACATATATTTTAAAAATAGTCCAGGATAGAACTAGAAAATGAACTGGTAAATCTGATTTTACTTCAGGCAAACTGTAAAGTTTGGAATGGGGAGCAGGGAGAGAGAGAGACATGGGAAAGGATCAATGCAGGTGCTATGCACAGCAGTCTTTCCATCCCAAATCAGTACAGTACTTTTTTACAGTGGCTACTCCGGGAATGTTCCCACACAGTGGAACTTGATTCTATTTACCAATAAACTGTTCTACTGCTCTATGGAAGGCTTTTGACTCATGCCAGCTTCTACTGTCGTGATTATAATTTGGAGATTGATTGATTGATTATAATCTGGAGATGATTCTTAACATGCAGCTACCATGTTTTGGAGAATATGAAACATAGACTAGTCTCTGCTAGTGAGCTCAAATGCCAGAAAATGTTTGTAGGCACATTAAATGTGTTCATACTAGTGTATCTTTTTTTTGAGGATAATGATAGAAAATCAGTTTGAGGTTAAAGACAATCCAATCACTGGTATGTACATGCATTTCCAGAGTTTTAATAAGATCTGCCATTGAAGGTCCTTAAAGAAATGGAGCCATCCTAGAGGAACACAAAAATGAAAATCTGTACATGGAGCTGGTAGAAAGGATAGGAGAAGAAACTGCTTCTAGCTGTATAAACGTGATAACTGTATTTAATTTCACTGTAACTGATGTATGAAATACTTTGATGTTGCTGGGAATTGTTTAATGGGAGAAAAAAATTCCTAGTGCCAGAGAGCAGCCACGAAGGAAGAAAAACTGTTTGGTGTTACTGTAAAACATGGAATCATAGAATCATTTATGTTGGAAAAGACCTTTAATATAATTGAGTGCAACCATAAATCTAACACTACTAAGTTCACTACTAACCCATGTCTCTAAACACCACATCTACACATCATTTAAATACCTCCAGGGATGGTCTACCTCTACCACTTGCCTGGGCAGCCTATTCCAATGGTTGACAATGCTTTTGGTGAAGGAATTTTTCCTAATATCCAATCTAAACTTTCCCTGGCACAACATGAGACCATTTTCTTTCATCCTTTCACTTTTTACTTGGGGAAAGAGACCCATACCTATCTCACTACTAGTTGTAGAGAGTGACAAGGTGTCCTCTGAGCCCTCTTTTCTCCGGGCTAAACAACCCCAGTAAATTCTCATGAGACTTGTTCTGTAGAACCTTCAGCAGCTTCATGCTCCAGCACATCAATGTCCTTCTTGTAGTGAGGGGCAGAAAATTGAACACAGTATTTGAGGTGCGACCTCACCAGCACTGAGTACAGGGGCATAATCTCTTCCCTGGTCCTGCTGGCCCCACTATTTCTGATACAAGCCAGGATGATATTAGCCTTCTTGGCTACTTGGGCACACTGCTCGTTCATATGCAGCTGGCTGTTGACCAACACCCCCAGATCCTTTTCCACTAGGATGCTTTCTAACCATTCTTCCCCACGCCTGTAGTGTTGCGTGGGGTTGTTTTGACTCAAGTGCAGGAGCTGGCACTTGGTCTTGTAGAATCTTGTGCAACTGGCCTCAATCCATCGATTCAGCCTGTCCAGATTACTCTGTAGTGCCTTCCTATCCTATCTTCAAGCAGATCAACACTCCCTCCCAACTTGGTATCTTCTGCAAACTTACTAAGGATGCACCTGGTCACCTTGTCCTGGTCATTGATAAAGATATTAATGAGAATAGGCCCCCGCAGTGAGCCTTGGGGAGCACCACTTGTGACTAGCCACCAACTAGATTTAAGTTCATTCACCACAAATCTTTGGGCCCAGCCATACAGACAGTTTTATAACCCAAATAAAATAGAGAAGAATAGTTTTAAGTGTATAAATCTTGCTTTGCTGGAATCCTGAGAAAGAGATGTGGTTCTCATCTGATGACCTTATAAACAATAAGGTATAATTAGAAAAGGACAGGACAGATTGGTGTTTTC
Source organism: Eurystomus gularis (assembly GCA_013400335.1). Classification (NCBI taxonomy): domain Eukaryota; kingdom Metazoa; phylum Chordata; class Aves; order Coraciiformes; family Coraciidae; genus Eurystomus; species Eurystomus gularis. The sequence goes on along the minus strand of VZZY01011939.1, from coordinate 10,865 downwards.
AGCCTGAAGAGGAGAAAACTGGAAAGGGGGGAAACCAGATACATAATAAAATGAATGGAATATAGAAGGGAATTACCATTTCTTAGAACGCAAGAATCTAGTAATAAAAACATCACACAAAAGGTTTAATTTGCTGAAAAGGAATTGTTTTCTCACAATTCATAATTAAACTGTAAAATTTCTTCACAAAGATACTTAGAACTAATTTTTGAAATTAAAAAGAGTTGAAACGAATTAAGTTCCTCACTGTCTATTAGAAGGGTTTTCATCCATGTGCAATCTCAAAGAAATGCCTGAAGTGTCTAAAGTTACTTCCCAGTTTTTGTGTTACCAAAAGGTAGGAAGTAAAATTGTCTTACATGTGACCTTTTCCCATGCCCTTACCCCTCATATGCAACTATGTTTGGAAGAAAAATACCAGAGGAGACAGCTTTTTTCTGTGCTAGAAGGATCTTTGCTAATCGAGTAACAGCCTGACTCCAAAGATTAAAAAAAAAATATGGGAATTTTATGCACGTATTTTACTATAGTAACATTCATATAGTTGCCAAGTCTAGTGTGCACAAATTAGGAAATAATAGATGTGAAACTTGATTATTTCATCATACGTTGAAAATCACTGTCAAATCTACAGGAAGGATTCAAGAATTTTGCACAGTCTTTTTACTTGTAGGAAATCTTAATGTTTTCATGCTTGACTTCACAATATGAACTATTTTCTACTATAGTTTTTAGATGAGATATTCGATGCATTTTGACTTTGATTTTTATTTGTAGAATCTGAAAATATTTACTCATTCTTTAATAGGAAATTTTATTTCTTTATTGAAAGATCTTTACTACTGCATATAACCAAAACATGTAATAGTGAATGTGACATTTTCTAGTACTATTTTGTGCATCACTGTTCCTCCTCAATTTTAGTTCAATTTCATATTGCACAGTTCACCTGTACTGCAAGTATTGATAAATAATACTCTTTTCCCGTTTCTATTATTCTGAGATTTTAATAGCAAGCATGTGACCATCTGTGCTTGAAACTGAAGTGACAGTACTTCTTTAATGTTTGTTGAAGATGTCAGATAGAAAACAGCAAATGTAATTTTCCTCTTAATGATCTTTCTAAATAAAGTTAATGATAAAGGCCCATTGGCCTAATAACCTTGTTGTGTGCATCGACTTGAGGTTTCTTTGGAGAAACACATCCAGAAATACTGAATGCTCTTTTTATATCTGATTATTAACTTTTTCTCAGAGGATTAATTCCTCCTACAGATTGCAGTCAATTATATGATCAGAGAAAAGCAATCTTTAAACCTACTTTTCCATTTCTACTGACCAAAAACAGTACATCAGTGATACAGTTGATTACAGCAGATAAGAATTAGTAGCAGTTCATACCGTAGGTTTAGTTTAACCAGGATAATATGACATGCTATGATGGGATTCTGTGATGAAACTGTTTTTAGAGGTTGCTTTCAGGACCTTTTAAAATTTCTGTGAGCAGATGGTAAGGTAATAGTTTGATCTCTACATGGACATACAGAGAAACAGTACATTAGTTAATTATATATTTGTACAAAGAGCAGTTATGAGTTCTCAGCTTTGGTTCCAGGGACTGAAATGTGTCATCAAATCTCTATGCCAGCTAAAAAGAACAGACACCAAATCTTTTCAGTGGCTCTGGTCAAAAGTATTGAATAAGAACTATTATCTCAGTATTCTATGATTAATTTATAACAAGTGTATTGAAATGCCAACAATCTTCAAATAAACATCTCACAACGTAAAAATTTATTCGACATGCTATTCACAGTAAAAACATCTTTGCACAGCTCTACAGTTTTGGTAGCTGTATTTTACAAGCTACTAGAAAGTATTTTATAGATATGCCAGGATAATTCAGATTGAAATTAATTTAGTGATGTCCTGAATATTCTTTTACCCTATGGTAGCAACAAGAGAAATGAGGCAAAATTAATAAGTTTTCTTAATTGGTTTTCTCTGATGATAGTAAAAGTCATACAAAATATGCCTAGTTTATTTTCAAAAGTTACCAACATATCTTGTATTAACTGAATTAAAAGCACAAGCACTAGATAACTGTTTATTTTGATGCTTTTTAAAATAAGAGATTTAGTGTCCAACCCATAGAGCTAGCTACATTCCTTTACTTTCTTGTTCTTTCAGCCATTTTTTTTAATAGGTATGTAGGAATATTTTAATCTCTTTTGTAATTTCTGTCATCCTTCAGATGGTTACTGAAGTGTCACGGTCAGTGCTGGGGTTAATAACTTCGGGGTACAAGAAAATTCATTTGTAACACTTACATAAGTTGTATTTTGTTTTCCTATTTCCTTCTATCACTTTTCTGAACCCAAACATGAACTTCCTTCATGTTACTGGAACAATGGCTTTCTTTCTTCACTACTAAGTGATCAGAGCATGGTGAATCTGTAATCCCATTGAATAGTGAGTCTTGATCTCAGAAATATTTTATTAGCAGTAGACCTTGCATTATTTTCTCTAATTAGTTGATGGTAGCACTCTTCCTCTAGCACATAAGTTGCCTTCACTTCATCCTCCTGGAGGCAGCTTCTGACTTCTTTTATACAGTATGCCACTGAAATAAAGGAAGAGTCTAGTTTCCAAAAATCAGAGGCAGAATTGAGAAAAATGGAAACTAAACAGACTGAATGGTAATATTTGTCAGCCACAAAATACAATGCAAGACTAGTCAAAGGACAGTATTCAAACTATTACCCTCATGTCACCATATCCATCTGTCACACGTTCCTCAAGAATTAGCTTTAAAGCTTTCAGATATTAACAATTCAGCTCAGTCTTTAGTGATGTGTAATGAGATTGCCTGAAACTATTTCACAGCTAAGAAACTTCGGGCCAATACCCTCTCTACTAATAACTTGCGCATTCCAAAGACACTGAATAAAGAGCGTTCTTGGCACATTCTGGTTTTCTTCTCCTGGAGATGACACCTATAATTTTACTGGAATTCAATGAATCAAGCCAAGGCATCAAAAAGGGGCTTGTAACAACAGTTTTTATAATGAGAATAGGAGCATATTTTGCAGTGATAAAAAAAATGACAGACCAGTTACAGTGAGCCTTGACTGTTATAGGTAAATTACACACAACAGATTTTATTAGTTCTAAACTAATGATTGTTATCACTCTGTCCTTTTATTACTATCTCATGTCTGTTAAACTAGCATTCTTCATTTGATTAACACCTCTCAACTTTCACAGGCAACTATAAAATGTAGCAGCAGTAACAGCAATTGTACTATAAATGCAAATCTAGTACTGATGCAAGATGCTAAATTCATTATATATACAATGTTTCAGTATTAAAAGGAGACAGTCAGAAACTCACTCCATGATATCACAAATTACTAGAACAAATGTTATTTTATTGCTGATGTTGTAATAAATTAAACTTAGAAAGTATTTCAGAGCTCACAAAGTCCAATCTCTGCTAATGAAAGATTACTCTCTACAGGAAATCATGTTTTTTTTTTTTCTTTCCTGTCCAGTTTAAATGACTCAAGTTCTTTAAAGATTTCCTTAATTCCCACAGAAACAGTTCCAAAACATAGATACCTGATTGAACAGCAAGGTAAACTGCATTCCTGAATCAAGTGAAGTTCAATTGGCAATAAGAAAATGTTCATTCTCCATTAGGGCTTTGCTTGATTCAGTTCAAAAAGTCCACTGTTAAGTACTTAAATCACAGGCCACAGAATCATAGAATAGTTCTGATTGAAAGGAGCTTCTGGATATCATGGAGTCCATCTCCCCTGCTCACATTGGTGTCAACTAGAGTAGGTTGCCCTGGTCTGTGTTCAGTCAGTTTTGAGTATCTCCAGAGATGGAAACTCCACAACCTTTCTGGACTTCCAGTGTTTGACCAGTTTACTGTTATTTCACATGAAATTTTCTGGTTTTCAGTTTGTGTCCATTGCCTCTTGTCCTGTCAGAGGGGATCACTGAGAAGAGTCTGTCTCCCTCTTCTTAATTCCCTTCCATCAGGTGTTTATAAGCATTGTTAAGATCATATTGCCACTGCCAGACCCTTGAACCTTCTCTTTTCCAGGGTGAACTGTCTCAGATCTTTCAGACTCTCCTTATGTGAAAGGTGCTCAAGTCCCTTGATCCTCTTTGTGGTCCTGCAATGAACTTTCTCCAGTATCTCCATGACTCTCCTGCTGGAGAGTCCAGAATTGGACACATTCATTAGTGGTGAGCAGAGTGGCCAAATCACCCCCCTCAACCTGCTAGCAATGCTTTTTCTGTTGTTGCCTAATATGCTATTACACTTTTTTGCCATCATGGTACATTTCTGGTTCATGGTCAACTTACTGTCCACCAGGGCCACTAGATTCCTTTTGGCAAAGCTGATTTGCAGACAGTCATTCTCCAGTATTTACTGATGTATTAATTTGCTCCTCCACAAGTACAGAATTTTCCTTTATTAATCTTCATGAGATTCCTCTTGGCCTATTTCTTCAGCCTGCTGAAGTTCCTCTGAATGGCAACACAACCCTTCGTTCTTTCAGCTACTTCTCACAGTTTTGTATTACCTGCAAACTTGCTGAACATGAATAAAAAGGTAAATTTTCAAATATGAGGAAGACTTAGTTGTTTATCTAGGGCCTGCTGAAAGTTTGTATTCCTTTTTATTCAAGTCTTAGGGAGGCAGGCATGATTTCAGCAAATCTGTTTCTGGAGGCTTAAATCTTTAAATAACTGTGATTCAAATGATCCACTACTTAGCAAAGATCAGTACGTAACTTTACAGTCCTACTAATATAACTTGATATATGCAGAGAAGATTCTCTCTCAAGTCCTAAAAGTAGGATTCAGTTTCCCAAACAAATATTCATTTCCCATTTTTAGATATCCTATAATCCAACGTGTTCTCATAGTACTGGTAGATATGATACACAATATCAGCTACAAGAGATCAGTACAATTCTAGAAGGGAAACAGAAAATAGTTGGGACACCAGCATATCCAAATTGGCGCTAAATACAAATATACTGGTAATTAAATTCAATTTCAGGCATATAAAGTATCTCAGAGTCCGTGGTAGGTTTGCTGGTATTTTCTCAAATATTCTTTAACTAGGTTCCTAAACTCTGCTTAACTGACTTGATGAGTGACCCTTTTCTATTTCAGAATAGAATCTAAGCCCCTAAATTCCCTGTAGAAAAGACAAAATAAATTTAGGAATCTCAAAATGGTGTTTTATGAAACACTTAAAGGAATATAACCTTCAACTTATAAAAGGGCTCTGGGTTGTAATCTCCAAATGTCTTTCAGTAAGATGATACAGACAGAAACTTGTTGAGTTCTTTAGTTATTTAGTTACAGAGTTATGTACCCTTTTGTGTTTTGTCACTGAGTGAATCAGAAATTCTGTTCTGGAGTCCCATTGTAAGAGGCAAATGGTGAAATAGGTAGGTATTGAGTGCATCTAACTGGAAATGCAAGCAGTAGGGCTTTCTGAAGGAGAGTGAGAGGGCTTTTGTTTGTGTGGTGGGTTGACCTTGGATGGCCATCAAGTATCCACCAAGACACTTTATCATTCCCCCTCCACCAACATGACACGGGGAGAAAATGCAATGAAAAGCTCATGGGTTTAGATAAAGGCAGGGATATTAACTACCAATTACGGGCAGGAGCAAAATAGATGGGCCAAATCGACTTGACTTGGGAAAATAATTTATTGCCAATTACTTGTAAATAGAGTAGGGTAGTAAGAAATAAGAACAAGCTTAAAAACCTCTTCCCCACACCCTACCTTTCTTCACAGGCTCAACTTTGTTCCTAATTTTTCTACCTCCTCTCCCTGAGCAATGCATAGAGTGGGGAACAGGTGTTTCAGTCAGTTCATAACATTTCTTCTCTGCTGCTCCTTCCTCTGCATGCCTTTCTCCTGCTCCAGTGTGTGATCTCTTCCCTGGGAGACAGTCCTTCACAAACTGCTTTTCAAGAACTGCTTCAGCATGGAGCCTTTCCATGGGGTGCAGTCCTTCAGGAACAGACTGCTCCAGTGTAGGTCCCTTGCAGTGTCACAAGTGTTACCAGAAAATCTACTGCTGTAAACTCACCTCTATGGGCCACAGTTCCTAGCAGAAGCCAGGGCATGTCCACCTGCTACAGTGTGGGGCTGTCCACAGGCTTCAGTGTGGATATCTGCCCCACCATGTCTCTCCATAACCTGCAGGAGGACAACCTGTGTGATCATGGTCTTTACCACTGGCTGTAGAGGAATCTCTTCTTCAGCACCTGGGACACCTCCTCCCCCTCCTTCTTCACTAACCTTGGTATCTGCGGAGTCGTTTCATGTTTTCTCAATCCTCTCTCCCAGCTGCTGTGCAACATTTCTTACCCTTTCTTAAATATGTTTTCTCAAAGGTGCACTCAGTGTTGCTGACAGGCTCAGTTTTGGCCAGGCAGGTCCATCTTGGAGATGGCCAGAACTGACTCTCTGACACAGGGGCAGCTTCTGGTATCTTCTCACAGAAGCTACCCTTGCAACCTGTCCTGCTACCAAAACCTTGTTACATAAACCCGGTACACTGTTCATTCAAGTCCCTGCGTAGAAGTGGGTGACTGCCTGTATATTAAAGATCTTAAAACACCCAGTTAAGAAAATAATAATTTTCATAGCATGGGTCATATATTTAGCCTAACTCTAAACTTCCTTTAATGTCTTTGTAGGAGCAGAAACTCAGCTTTTTACATAATGTAGACCACAAAAAGATCTTACGAAAGTAATAGAGTTTTGTTGTCACTGGCAAAGAAACATTGAATCGAGTGAGATGAGTCCTATGACACAAGCTTGGATATTGCTCATAAATGAATACTTGCCCACAGGGCAAATGATCAATTGATTGCCACAGGGAAACAAGTCATATTTGCAGACAAATGAGCCCCAGTGTTCTAGTCTTACACAGGCTATCTCCTCCGTTCATGCAGAGCCTGCCCTTCTTCATACCTTTCAGGCTGCAGGATGTGGCCTGTCATATTTATTACAGAACTCTACAATAAAAATGTTTACTATTAAAGCAAACCATAAAGCAGATGTATGAAGCCTGGAGAAAGAGCAAGCACATTTTATGGTAGTACTTTGAACATATTGTCTGCAAATTAATCAAGTTGGAAAACCATTTGAATACTGTTCATACTAAGTCTCTAAACCTGTGGCATGAAAATACATCTTATTTTCATTTTAGCTGTAATAGCTTCAGTGTAATTCTGTTAACCTTGCTGAATTGTAGGATAACTAAACTAGAAGTTCATTTACATACACAATTAATTTGTTTATATTTGAATACTGGTCTTGTCACATTATATATTAATGAAATAGTAAGCTAAGGAGCAGCTTAAGGACTTTGCCTACTGCATAGGCAAAGGTATTTCTTTCAGAGCAAAATAATCACTGTATTAATACTGTGTGTGTATCAGGGACACATACACACTTTTTTTTGAAATTCAGGCCTGGTAATATCCAAACCTTGAGGGAAACCATGTTTGAGTGGTAACTGTAAGCAAAGTGTCAAGACAATCGCAAATGCAAGTGCAGTTGCAAATATGTCTAGTTGAAATGTCTGAAGTTCTAATGTGTTTCTGCTTATGTGATACATGTCTTCTAGCTGTACAGCTTAATAGAGTATTTCTGAATTTTACTTGCATGAGGTCAACTGAAGAAATCAATTTCTGTCCTTGAGTTCTAAGTGAATGAGATTTTAAACCTGAATATGGGAGTAGAGGAACCAACAGTACAAAACACTGGGGAGAGAACATCTTTTGCCCCAGAAAGGGACATGAGATCATCAGGCTATTTACTAGTGTCTGAGTTCAAAGATAAACAAAGCAGAAAGGTGACCAGAACAGATCCAGCTCTACCAGCTGTGCAGTTGTCAGTGATGTGATGATGACAAAATTACACAGAAGTAAATTAAATAGAATTGTTCGCTTCTTGGACAACCACTGCTTGTGAAAGTAGTCAGGTGTGATTAGTGAGGTCATCAAAAAGGCAACTAAATGAGCCAAATAGAGACTTGACTGGTCATTTACAATCAGGACGCCTACAATGATAATAAAACCCACCCAAATAAAAAACCTCATAAAATCAAAAGCCAGATTACACAACCAGAGAAGACATAAAGTGAGAGAATTTATTAAAGCCATTTGCCTTATGTATGGTGATGGAAGTATTAAACATACATTGGGAGTTCACTCAGAATGGAAATTATCTGAGGAAGAGGAAGAATCAGTGCTTGTATTTACAGCCCTTTAGAGCTAAAAAGAGCACTGCTGCTGCTCTTGTCATCTCTTGTGAACTTAAGAATGTTTTTCAAATACCTGATTGTGAACAATTCCGTCTTTGGATGATGCGACTGCAGCTTTTAAAAAAAAAATAAAATTAAATAGTAGTGAAACATTTCACTACTTCTGTAGTGTCTACTCTGTGGTTACCTCTCTACTGCACCTAAAGCAGAGACTACAGATTTGTAGTGAATGAGAGGATGTTGTACACATTTGGCATCCATTATATCTTTTATCTGCAATCTAATCTAAGGCTGACAGAAATCCCCTTTTCCTTAAAACAGTAAACATTTTGAGTCCTCTTAGGAAGGACCTGAGGGCACCTTCAAGGAATAATCTCCACACTATTTTATTTTTTCCCCACCTGATGTCACTGAAATGGCAAATAGGATAGCTGAAGGCTCCATACAAATGTTATTGCCTGTGGATTGGGTATATTGCAAATTGCCATTACCATCCAGGAGTACAAGTGGATTTTCCCCAGAGCTAGCCTTTGGGTGATTCAACAAGCAAACAAGGTAGATGGGCAGCTCTGCTGGCCTTGAGGCTACCCTGAGGGCAGCTCTACACAATAACATAGACACACCATCTGGGACTCTGCGTGCGATCACTGAAGCTGTCTGTACTTTCTGAGCTGATGCTTCAGGCTCTTGGCACACCACTTATGTCTTGCTAAATAGCTCACACTTTCAAAGTCTTCAGAAATTGTATGCCGATAAGCCTGTTCGGCTATGAGCTATAGTGGAGCTGTGAACATGTTGTGTGCAATTGGGATAGGCCTGATGAGTGTTTCAGAGAGGAAAAAACAAACAAACAAAAACAAATAATACATTGACAGAATTTGGGAGACTGCCACAAAGCGTAAGGCTGAATGCAAAAGGGTCTGAATCTCTCGTCCTGTGCACTGTGCCGTCTATGCCATGCATTGTCTTTTATTTTGACTTGTACTTTCTTGCATTATTTTACTTTCTAAGCATTAGAAAATGGTCTACAACATATTGAGGTCCTAAATAGCACAACTAAGGTCTCAATATTTTACTTACATATGTAACTTTAAGAAGACACAGAAGTGAAAAAACTAATTCTAGTTTCACCCCAGTAGATATCACTGTTTAATAGAATCTTCCCTAGCTGGTCTTACTTGCATGCAATACGTGTGGAAGAAAATTATGTAATGGATTTAATAGCTTTTTTCTTACTGGATATACTAGGTTATGGACTTATAAATTCAGCATCATTTGTGGGATAGTGCTGGAGAACAACTTTATGAGCACGCTAAAATCCTGCCAATATAAACTGCAAATAGTGAAAGAGAAGGCATTGTGGTATATACCTTGTCATTCAGCTAAAGGTTTCTACCCATTTGCAATAATTTAAAATGCCACTTTCCAGGAGTGTAATTAGTTTAATTGCAGTTTTTGGTGTTCTAGATGAGTTCAGGCATGAATAGTCTTCTGAACACTTAAAATTCTCCCGGAGTTTGTCTCATCACAAGTTGGATGGCATCAAGTTCCTGCTGGAAATCAAGAAGCAGTAAGAATGTTATGCAGTGGCACTTGATGGGGGTTTTAAGCAGTGAGAGAAAAGTAACACCCACACACTTTACATTAAGAATTCACATTTGGCAAACCTCTTAAGCAGGCTTTCCTGAATAGCATTTCCCATCAATCCATTGTGAAGAACCATAGAAGTGTATTACAGTAAATCATTTCCCGTATAATTATCCTGTTTAAACAAGACTATTGCATAAAATCCTTGGCAGGTGTGTAATATTACAAATACAAACTCCATTTGAATTCTGTGTTAGGGTTTATGAATTCATGAAGCAAAGAAATTAAATTCTCAGGGTGTATTAGGCCATACAAAACCATGAGACAGAAATGAAGGTATGACTGGAAAGCATCAGATCACAACTTTTATATATTTAACTTAATAGGAATAAACATCACCTCCTCTTGCCTCGCTTCACAATACCATAGGCCATACCATATACCATACCTGAGGGTATGTCATATTACACTTAATAGTGACCAATGCAAGTGAACTTGTTGGGGACATCAAGATTGGAGGCAGCCTGGGCTGCAGTGACCACGCACTGATTCAGTTCGCTGCCCTAAGGGGTAAAGGACAGATGAAAAGCAAAGTCAGCACCCTAAATTTTAGGAAAGCAAACCTCCAGCCTTTCAAGGAGTTGTTGATCAACAGGACCCCTTGGGAGGCAGTCCTCAGGGATGAAGGAACAGAGCAGAGCTGACAGATCTTTAAGGAGGCTTTCCGTAGAGCTGAGGTACTCAACAATTTTTTTGCCTCAGTTTTCACTGGCAGCCTCTCTCCTCACAGCCCTCAAGTTGATGGCCCACAAGACAAGGACCAGGTGGACAAAGTCCTTCCCACTGTAAGCAAGCACAAGGTTCATGATCACCTGAGGAACCTGAACATAAATAAGTCCGTGGGACCTGATGAAGTGCATCCCAGAGTACTGCAGGAATTGGCTGATGCAGTTGTCA
>VZZY01011938.1:0-42264 GCA_013400335.1 Eurystomus gularis | reverse complement strand
GATTCTATGATTCTTCAGACAATTGGTGCTATAGTATCTTGGATCATTAATTACATTAAATTCTCTTTGCTCAAAAATGGCAACCCCTTATAGGAAACAACTTGTGTTCTGTTTTATTACCTAATAATATTTGCAGGAGCCATTTTGAAGATGTATTTTATCTTATTGGCTACGTTTTCTTTTGATATATTTTCCTGTTCTTTATTCTTAGTTCATAAGAATGATTTCTACAGGTGTATTTTTCCCCTGTTCAGTACTTGGAAGTATAATACCATATTTGGCTTTTCAAAAATTATTTCCAAATCTCTAATTTTTTTGAGAACAAAAGCTATACTGCTTAGGACTCCTTTGTTCTTGCTGTTCACATTTTTTTACTTTAAAACATGGACTAAATAATGCTGCCTAAACAGTTTAGCTTGCCTCTACCTTTGAATGGGGAACACCAGTTCCTTAAGACTGACCTAACTTTATCCATTCATTAGAGAAAAATTGTCAGAGTGAGGATTATCACTATATCTAACCAGAATGGAAGAAGTGTAGTGATTATGCTGAGACATGCAAGGATGGCTTTGCAGCATGCCACCAGTTCCTCCCAAAGCATTTACTTGATGGCATTAGGTGTGGTACCCAGACCATAAGAGCAAAATCATGTTAAAACAGAAAAATTTCAAAGGCAGGAAGTGTGCTAACTAGCGATCAAGATCTGAAGGCATAAAAGGAATACAGGCTTCCTAAGTATTTTAAATCAATAGGAAAATAGTTACTGGTGTTGTGTCGATAGCTGGGAAAACAGCTGGACAAATGAAAAAATCCAAGAACTCTAAAACAGTATCTGCAGATCCTGATTATCAGTATCAGCTTGTGAGTTCCTACGTCCAGTGTGAACTGTCATTTTGCCAAGTAAATGACAAGAAACAAACATTGATAAACGGAGTATGGAAATCCTAAAATATATTTTGTGTTGCCCTTCTTTTCATCTGATCATAAATTGAGTTTTTGTTAAATTCCAAGCTCACTCAATACTTTCAGAATTCCTATTTTAGCATGAAATAGTATTTCACGTGTGAAGATGATAGGTGCTTGCTTACTATTACTATATACATTGAAGAACAGCTGGTTTGGTTTATGATTAAGTATTAAGGTATATTAAATCTTACTATCTCTTTCTATATTTCAACTACCTTTTACTAAAATAACAAAGTTTACCAACAAGTACTGGATAGATAAATTATGATGATAGTACATCATATAAATAAATGAATACAGGCACAGAAGACTTTGGTGCAACTGGACTGTGAAAGAGGATGTAGTACAGTGAAATATTACTGTACATAAATGGCTCTTGAATAAATGTTTTTTTTGCAATTTTTAAGTTATATGGCCTTCCTATGTAACAATGAGCCTATGACATGGTTTTCTCACTGGTTCTCACACACCAGTGGTAAATACAATACACAACCTGGTATGGAGCACTGTGGAACACTGTAACATAGCACAGGAATTTTGGTATCCTATGAGGCCTCATGTGTTTCTTTTGCCTATGCTATTGCTTCAGCTGTTACGCTGCTATGTGCTGTTGCCAAGAAGGGTATTAGAGGATCTGTTGCCTCTTCTCTCCCATTGATTCTTCTCTTGGACCCACTTATAGATGATACAAGACCAAGAGCCATGCCTACATTCTATGACTTCATTCAAAAGATGGTGATGCTCAACAACCAGTGTGGTCTTATCAATATTCCTGGGAAGGGTGGGAGCATGCCCAGATGAGGAAAGAATGAAGGTCAGGTTTAAAGCTTTCACACATGTTCAGATTTAATGACCAGAGGGAAATACTGAGCCGACTGAGTGAAAACATACAGTTTAAAGACCTGAGTCATGATGAATGTAGTTATGCTGTCTTACGTATTTGTTAATCCACCATTTTTAACATTCATTTACAAAAAGAGAAAAATAAACTTATTAATGATGATGTAGTTCGGGCTAGCACAAAATAATGATTGTGAGATAAGTAGAACACTGGAACCAGGCAGTTCAGGAAGTGAGATACCTTTCTCACTGGTTGTTTTCAAGGTGATCATGTTCATTGCAGGTGAATGAATGTAAGATTCTTGTTTACCCTGATGCTCCTAAAGTTTGGACAAAACCAAAAGACTTGGTGCAGTTGGGCTGTGCAGCTTTCTCTACTCACTTGCTCTTTCTTTGCTCACTATAACCTAGCAGAATATATCCTTTATTCTCATCTGTATTGCTGTTTTCCTCTTCAACATGGGCTCTACAAGCTTCTCTAAACATCCCTCCATTTTGCTTGCGCCCTAGAGCAGAAGCTAGGAAATTATGCAAAGGCTGCTTTCCTCTGCTGCCTAGCCATACCCTGTTTGACAAAACCAGTCTTCAGTACTATTAGAAAAACTGTTAGCAGTTCATCACACACAGACTTAATCTTCAGTTTTCTTCTCACTTCCATGAATCATGAGTGGGGAAAAGAGCCACTGCCAACCCTTTATGCATTTCACTTACAGCAGCAGAAATACTGCCTGTAAGTTATTTCAAAGTAAAGGACATGTTGCATGATTCAAATGAAAGGGAATAAAATGAAAAAGTATTTAGCAACTGATTATTCAAAAATTACAGGAAAAATGAGTGTAATAAATGAATGTTCAGATGTTAGGAACTGTCAAGTTCAGTACATAAGCCTGAGCTGTGTGCAATAAAATAAAATTATGCAGTGACATATTTTTCTCCCCAGGTGCTTGAAATTTTCCTATAAGGAATTTCAGTGATACAGATTGTTTCCTCAGTTCCTTTGTTCCTCCTGCATTTATAGCACTTTGATGGATATTTAAATAATTACTCCCTTTCACAAATTCTGGAATTTTAAAGAGATTGCAGTATGTATTGAGAAAGTCATGTGAAGAATTATATATGCATGCATTAACTCCATTTTAATAAGTGAATAAATGTAATGAGCCATGCAAATAGAAATCAAGAAAGGTGGAAAAATTAGGCAAACATTTTCCTTCATTCAAGTATTGCAATGTAACACTACAACCTGGGTATAGATAAATATAACTTTTACTTCTGCTCGTCAATTATTTCTTCTATTTTAAGAAATCATTTCTTGATATCACCCTAAAACAGCTGCTATTGTCTGAACTGTAGCTTTATTAGTTAGATGTATTCCTGATCTTTCAGTTTTAGGAAGTAGGTTATACATTGGCTGTATAAACCGTAACAACTAGTAAGAAAATAATTCACTATAAAATCCTTTAGAAAGTAATGACTTTATTCAGAATATGAGTCTATCCCTCATTCGTGATTTCTACAAGGCTACTGGGCAGAATACTTAACTCAGATCTCCTCAGGTCAATGTCTTCTTTAACAGTAACCCACGGCTATGAACATGTATTATTAGAGAAATGAAGTAATGGAAAATCACCCTGATGTGAAAGCTTATTAGATATCATAAGTGAATGGGCTTCCTTGGGGCATGTGAATAACAAAGCAATGCACTACTGAAAGTTGGCAACGGTTCAGCTCCTTTAAGGCTTAGATTACCTGGATTTTGGTTCAATTCATAGTACTTGACTAAACAGGTTTCCCTTTCTATTGCTGCTGAGATTTTTCACCAGATAATAAGTTGCAAACATGGTTGTGAGTTTATAGAATGTCTTATCCAGAATCAGATAAATAGTAGAACTAGGAAGATCTTATTAATTTGTTGGTAAGTCTAGTTGCTAAACTAAACTCAATTTTAAATCTGTATGAACTGATTTGAATAACTAATCAAAGCCAACATGCTTTCCTGTAGCATATGCTATCCTTTAGCATATGGATGATTTTCAAAAGCAAATATATTTAAAAAAATACTTCTTAAAATGCTCTAAGAAATGTTTAGAATATTAAATTGTTTTTGAGAACTTCTGTGGCTCTTATTATGTACTGAATCCAAAATAATGTGAAACCATATCGCATTTTTATAGTGTAAATGTACAACTTACTCTAGTTTTCTTCATGAAAAAAATATCTGCTTTTCTTAAAGGTGATCACAAAAAAGATGAGCAAGTTATTATTTCAATGTCTGCAAAAAATCTTCTCAATAATAGAGAAAAAGATAAAGTTGGTGAACTATAGATTAGAAAAATTAAACCAATTTCAAGTCACATTATTCTCAAAATGTCATATTAATGTGACAATGCTGTGTGAAAAATATAACTAAAGACACAACAACATTGAATCAACTTTGGCTAATGCTCTTATGGTATTTAATATACTAATTGCATAACATGATGCATATTCTTGTACAAAGACTAAATGAAAAACATAGTAACTGTAGCAAAATGGAACTTAGAATCTGAGGAAATTACATATTTTACTTGCCTGGGAAATGAGTTTTCTGAGACTCGTTTCATGAATTTTGCCAAATGGGGTAAAATGAAGGCACTCCTGATGGAGTTAATAATAATGTAAAACTACAGCTTTGCACAACACCCTTTCAAAGCAAGTCAGTGCAAAGCTTTTCATGATATACAGTGATACTGTTAAAATTATTAGCTAAAATAAATCATGACGTCTTCTAACAGTCTTTGCCAAGCTGGGATGAATAAGGTGGATTTTATGCTCCAATGACACCTATTCTCAAGATCCAAGAACAAAGGCACAAACCAGTAATGATACATCTCTTTAACTCAAGCTGGACATTTTTAAGGAACACAAAAGTAAAACATTAGGCATTGCTATCTTACTCTGATAGGGAAAGAGAGACACAAGAAGTGAATGTAGGATAATGTTCATTATGCCATGCAAAATCATCCTTCCGTTCCTTTGTTTGGCATATATAATGCTCCCTTGTTTCATAGTAAGTCTCTTCCAGTTAAAAGATCTAATACTGAGCTACTAAAAACAGTGAGTGAGAGCAGGATCAAGCAGTGAGCCTCTGAAAGCAATCAGTGGCTGCTCTCAAAAACGAATCAATTGCTGGGGAGAAAAGAGGAGTTAATGTGCATAGCAGAGTTCAGTTAAAGACATACCCTCTGGAAAGAAAAAAGCATCATGGGCTGAAATGCAGCATATTGGTATTCCTTTAATATTTTGGGGTATTAAATGGTCTTAACATAATTATGGAAACAAAGTCCATTTTATGAGCTATGGAAAGTGAGGCTGACAGAAGAGATCACAGGTTTTAAAATTCCTATTGCAGTGTGGGAATCCAGAACTCGCAGCAATGACTACAGCTATGTGAATAGTTCATTTTCAGGCCAATTCGAGGCAATTTCCAGATTTGTCTTTCTTGTGAATCATCTGGCAATAGCAAAAAAACCCCTTCTTCTGCTTGACTTATGAAGTGAATTAGCTACTGAAATTGCTGTTGTTTTTATGAAATAGCTGTTAAAATTGCTGTTGTTTTTAAACAACGTAACCTTGGACTTGGAAAAATTAAAGAGGGGAAGTGTTAGATCACTATCCAGTTCTATATTATTGTTGATAGAAATAAGCCTCTTCATTACTGTGTAGGGGCAGAGAGTCACAAGTGTTATTTTCTGTTTAAATTTTATATTTCTGGAACACATCTGAAAAAAACATTTTTGAAATTCAACCAGAGAACCAAAACCACTTGCTTTAATATTCTTGAGAATATTGTAGGACAGAGGGTAAAATAGCTTTACTTAGATCTTGAATTGGATTGCATATACCATGATTCAATAAAAGTATAATGAAATCAATCCATCAAATAATTACTTTATGCAATCTCTACATGTGTGCATTGTGCAATTTGGAAGAATAGATATACACACTACATGTTAGGTAAATTGTTCAGGTATTTTGAAATGCTGAAAATTTGGTTCTCATCTGTGGAACATCTAGCTTTATTCTACTTTTTCCTTTTTTTCCCTCTACTTTGCCCACAAAGATTCTGTGTAGCCAGCATAGTATAATAACTTTTTTGACATTCATAATAATATATTAGCTTGTTAAGAATGATTGAAGTGCCTATAAAGCAGGCACTTGACTACTTTGTCACTGTTGCATCAGATTGCATTGTACCAGGCTTATTTTGGAAATGGGTTGTGTGTTCTATAATTATTATTATTGTACAAGGTTCTAGACCTTTTGTTCAACATGTTAGAACTGAATATATTAATCATTTGGTGATTCTGCAGCTAGTTTCTGTTCTTGGCTGTATGATATAAATCTAGAGTAGCTTCATTTGCTACTTTGTGACCAGAGAGTAGCACACCAATATTTTTCCTATCATTTCAGAGTACTGTAAGACTCGTTTGATCTGCCATAATAGTTCTTCTATATTAATATCGTTGTAAGTGTTCCCAGTCAAATGATGCCCTCATTTAAATGCAGGAGATAATAGAAAAGGTCTTAATGGTCCTGATGGTCCTGTGCGGCTTCTAGAACATTAAGTATGTCCTTGAAGTACTAGGCAAGCTCATGCAAATCCTGGCTCTCTGCCTTTCCATTGCAATATATTGAATTTGGGAATGTGGCCCTGGAAGTGTCTTGGTTTATAAAGTCATTCCCACAGACTTAGCTTTAAAGGGATAAGCAGTTATGCTTAATCCTGAAATGTATATTTACAGTAACTAATTTGGTTATTTTTTTCATTTTATGCTTATGGCCTGATCAGACCAGATGCATAATATAGTTGTAAGTATTGTAGAGTAACGTTTGGATATTAGTATTCATTTAGATTTGTAAAACAAGCTGTGCCTAAGAAGGAACACAAAATACTTATCTAGCTCAGATTTACCAGAAATCTGAGTTTGGCAGAGGAAGGAGAAAGGTGCCTTTTAATAGATTTTTAAAAAATTAAATTATTCAGAACAGAAAGCAGCTGAAGAATATTTCAGTATCTAAGCTAATTTAGACAAATCTCAAAGAACAAAAGACAGGTCTGTGGCATCGGCCATAATCTGCTTCTAAAGTTAGTATACTTTTAGTGTGAGAACTGGCAATGTAATGTGTGTTAATGTGTTAGTGGCATCTATTTCCTATTGCTATAAGCAGGGAAATTGGTAGAAGCTGAAGCTCTACTAAATGCACTGACAGACCATGTTGCAGTGTTGCCCACTATTCACTTGTGCTAAGAAAGTAGTGCCTGCTTGTTTTCAGATTATGGGAAATGATAGTGGCAGGATATGGGAGCATGCTTGATAAGAATCTGAGAAAATGAAGGGGATGGAATATAATGAAAAAACTACCTAAACCAAGGAAAAATGCCTATGACCAGGAACACCATCAGGTTTCCCTTCAGAAAGTGCTGGTTTGGTAGTGCTTGAGCAAGGTGGATCCTCATGTACAGACTTTGCATGGCAAGGTTTTGGTAGTGCAGGGGGCTATGGGGGTGGCTTGTGTGAGAAGCTGCTAACAGCTTCCCTTGTGTCCAATGGGGCCAATGCCAGGTGGCTCCAAGATGGACCCACTGCTGGCCAAGGCTGGGCCAATCGATGATGGTGGTAGTGTCTCTATGATAACTGCAGAAGAGCAATTGCAGCTGCAGAGAGGAGAGAGAATATGTGAGACAGCTCTGCAGACACCAAGGTCTGTGAAGAAGGAGGGGGAGAAGGTGCTCCAGGCACTGGGGCAGAGATTCCCCTGCAGCCCATGGTGAAGACCATGGTAAGGCAGGCTGTCCCACTGCAGCCCGTGGAGGTTAATGGTGGAGCAGACACCCACCTGCAGCCCATGGAGGAACCCATACCTGAGAAGGTGAATGCCTGAAGGAGGCTGTGATCCCATGGAAGCCTGCCCTGGAGCAAGCTTCCTGCAGGACCTCTTGACCTGTGGAGGGAGGAGCCCATGCTGGAGCAGCTTTGTTGGTAGGATGTGTGACCCCAGAAAGGACATGCTGTAGCAATTTCTGAGGAACTTTAGCCTGTGGGAGGAACTCACACTTGGAGAAGTACATGGAGGACTGTCTGCTGTGGGAGGAACCCCATTCTGGAGCAGGGGAAGAGTGTGAGGAGTCCTACCTTTGGAGGGGGGAGTGGCAGAGACAACATATGATGAACTGATGGGAACTGGCATTCCCTGTCCTTCCTGTGCTGCTCAGAAGAGGGAAGGGGTAGAGAAGCTGGGAGTAAAGTTAAGCCTGGCAGGAAGGGGGAGCTGAGCGGACGTTGTTTTTACTCCCCTGTCCAGCTGAGGAGGAGGAGTGATAGAGTGGCTTTGGTGGGCACCTGGCATCCAGCCAGGGTCAACCTACCACACCTGGACACCAGGTATATGCATGCAGGACATGAGATTTTTATATCTGACACTTCTGTCTAAATATTTTTTTCATTATAGTGAAAAAAATTAACAACCCTGCTACTAAGTTTCAAATTAGTCACCAGTTTTAGCCTCCCGAAAAATCAGCCTTTCACTAGTTTTACTGCTTTGCTGTAGCAAATGACTCACAAAAGCTTTCTGAAATGTCGAAGTGTGGGAGGAAGTGCAAGTTTACTTTGCATCCTAGGTAAGACAAAACTTGTTATAATGCATCAAAGGATAGGTCTTTTGCCATCTGTGCAGCCTGACTCTTCTGTGCTGTCTGATGCTTCAAATGGCTAATTTTTCTTTGGTGAAGTGTGTAAACAGTTGACTTAAATTCTGTTCAATGGCTGGGCTTCTATTCCATGTGATGTTATTTCTCCATCAGATTATTTCTGTACTTTTTAGGTTGTATAAATCACAGTTTATCAAAAAGGACAATGGAAAGACATTTTGTACAGAGGGTATTTGGTATGCAACAATAATCTTATACAGACTAAATGCTGCATAATTTAAATTATATATTTAGTTACAGGATGTTTCTGATTCAGATGAGCACAATGCAATATACTTACGATGCTAAACAACTGACAGACATTTATAGACATTATTTGAGTTGCAGAGTGAGAAGGAAAGTATGTGAGATGGGGAGGTAGAAAAATAGTTGATATACACCAGTCCTTAGTGAAGGGATTGACACAATGATTCTGTCCTCCAAAGGCTAGCTAAAAAGAGTGTAATGCAAGGTAAGAATAATTTCATTAAAGCTATAAGTTGGTTTGACCTCTTTCGGTGAGGACAGGACAAGTTTGTACCACGTAAGGACAGACTTTTTATGTGTTACTAGCAAATCCCCTATGCTTGTGTCTATGCAAAAGCGCTATCTTTTGTGGCAACAGTTTGTGGGCTTTAAAAAAAATGCATATTACTTCTCATAGCTGCACACTTTGAATGTAAATTTTATTCTACACCTAGCAATATTTTCAGGTAAACCCTGGGAAGTGTACTGTCTGCCTTAAGGGACCAATACTTAAAAAAACAAAGAGAAAATGAAAAGGTAGAAAGCAAATAATTCAGTGAATATTTATTTCAGCTAACATAAGGAAGTTTTAGGAAAAGCCCAAACAAACAGTTGGAATGTGAAAAGAAACAGTTCAAAATTTCCATGGGCTTACTTTGCTTTTCCTGACGTTTTCTTCCCCCTTCAGATGGAGAGATTTTGGAAAAATAAAATTATTGCTGAAGTTTTGTTCAGGAACTTATACTTTAGATCCGGTTGGCTGACTAAGATTTGGGTTTACTGGATTATTTGGGCCTGGGAATGGAAATGGATGCTTCTATCTTTGATAATTTTCTAATTTTAATTTTTAAAAATAAAGGTGTTTCCCTGAAGAATTGAACAAAAGAAGGCTTTTCCACTGACTTAACTTCCAAATATTCTCTAGCCAGTACATGTTCAACAAGTACTTGGATGCATTTTTTCACTCTCTGACTTCCATCTTCTGCTAGGATATGTTGTGGCTATTGATTTCTATGCATGTTTTTTTGACTTTCTCTCATTTCCAGCCAGCAACACCAGGGAACAACTCTCTGTCTACCCGTGTCCCATTTGAAGTGAAGACTGCTACAGTTTGCATTGCCTACTTCTATAAAGATTTGAACTGTTATAGTATCCCAAAAATAGTGTGCTAGCCACTGAATTGCTGTATCGGTTCAAAAATTGCCTTTGCATTTTGCAACCTTGAGGTGTGCTTCTTCTGTGTTAGTCCATATCAGGCTTTGGTATATTATTTCTAAAAAAACTGTTATCTTTGGAGATTCCTTATGTCTGCCATCTCTTTTTAATCCACTGACCATGAAGCATAGCTGACAATGTGCTTGTTATTTGTGTTAGAAAATCAGAGTTTTTTCCCGAGTGTCCTTATTCCATTATTTCAAGCTTTCTCCAGAAAGCTTCTGATATGTAAGACCAATTGCTTCTGCTCCAAGGCCATTTACAATGGTTTGAGGGCCCTCTAAGGCAGCATGCACAGACTACTGTAAATCCTTTTTTTTAGGAGTCAGAAAGTTTGCAACACTTGCTGTATGAAAGAAATCTCGGAACTGTGTTGAACCTTTGAAATTAGACACCTGTTTTTCATCGTGTTAAGACAGTTAAGTTACAAGTGGTGAAGGAAGTCAGAAGAAATAGTTGTGTTGCCTCTGTTATCACAGAGCATAGTTTTTCTGCTTATGATGTGTATTTCAGTCTTAGGTGGCTATTGGGTCCTTTTTCTGATCACAGGCTATTGGCAAGTGTGGCTGTGTGTGTCTAAAATTGGTTACACAGGGCATTGCTTAGTTAAATTTTACATTGGAAGGAGAAGGAACCAAATTTCTGAAATATAGAAATATGGATAGACAATATGAATAGACAATATGGATAAATGCCAGTATCTATGCTACTCTAAACAGCCCTGTGGTGCAGCAAGCAGAGTGTGCATTGCTTACCTGGAATAGCAATAAAAGATAACATTTTTCTGAGATATAACTTGTATGGATGCTTCATGGACTAGGAGTTTGTGATCACTTTACCATGGCACTTGAATGAAAGCCAAAATGAGGTGGTTCAAGTAAATTTCTTTAATCTCTCTTATCCAAGAGGAGTTAAGTATTTATCAGAAGTTCTCTACTGATTTTTCAATGTAACATTTCAAGTTAATCAGAAGCTAATGGAAAAGAATGTCAACTCCTACATCTTCTTACTAGAAGATCATCAAAGTTTGCCCTCATGCTGAAAATAAACTCTTCAGGTGTATTTTAATCAGGACTTTAAAAACAGTTGGCAGAGACTATCCAAGTAACATCCTCATTTGCAACTGATGTCTTTCTAAATTATGGGTGTTCTGGACGTCACTTTGTTTAACCTAAGGTTTTGTAATTTTGGGGGGGACTAAATATGAAAAGCTACTGGAGGAAAATTGTTTTTTGATGAATCATGATCTCAGGATTCAGTGTTTTACAGGAATTATATATGGAAACGAATAGTAGGGAACTCCATGAAATTATTGTGACAGCTGAAATAAAAATAGCAATAGCTTTGAAAAGTATATTTTTGAAAAATATATTCAGAAGAAATGCTGATAAAAAACTCAGGTCCTGATGAAAAAAAACACTGTAGGTTAGGAAATGGCTCCCTGAGACAAGATAATCCAGTGCCTTGCTGTACTTGGGCAGTAGCAAGGAAATGCAGGTCTCCTGCTTGTGGGTCTGTGACTGGTCAAAGCCCTGGGGGTCAGGGTTGTTGTGCACACCCCTACACTCCAGTAAGATTTAGACAAGGGTTCTTTGACTGTACTGACTCTAGGGTTTCAATGTGCTACAGCAAATAGCAGCCACTTTTGTGGCAAGGAACTTTATTTCACTCTGCTTAGGTGTTTGGAAATTACCCTGTACAAAGTCTGTTTGAAAGCTAAGCCTGAAGTTTTTTACCAAATCTTTGTTTCTGTCATCAGTACTGAAAAAAGAATAAGGCAAGGATCTTCAGCAAGGCAATGATCCACTTAAACAGAACTATTCCTGACAGAAGGTGTTATTTTATATCCTGATTTGTAAAATGACTAAGAGCATTGTGTTATTTTTCATAACAAATAGTGGCCTGAAGCACGTTCATCTGGTTTACTTAACATTATCCAGTACTTAGAGCGTGAACTGAATGGTGAGTTTGTGACTGTTCAGACCTTCATATGCAATTACTTTGATACAAGAGAAAAGAAAAATATTATGCAGGGTACTGATCCTGCTTTATATTTGAACACAGAATAAAGTCCTTTTGTTTAAGTATAAAGTACAAATGTTTACCTTGGAGCCTTGTATAATTTTAATTAAAACACAAAGTCATGCCTTTGAATCTCTACTGAGTTCTACCTCTGAAATCTCAAAATTTCTGTGAATAGTGGTTTGTTTTGCTTTAACGCTAATCTTACTAAACACAATGCATGTTAGTACCCTTTATACTTTTCTGTCTGATCTTGTTATAACTCATTCTGTGATCAGTTTTGGTCGTGTTTCATCACCTAGCTAATTCTGATTAGCACTACAATCCAGTATAATAAAAGCAGTTTAATCAGAAATTGCAAATGAACTTCAACCAAATCTAGTATAATCAGCTATTTTGCTGACATTGCTTCAGCAGCAGGATTGTGAAGCACAGAATGAATTAGCTATATGTATGAATGGCTTTAGGACATGTTTGATACTGATTTAGAGGAAATTTGCATAAACAGCAGTTAAAACTTAATTAAAAATAAAACCCCTGTAGTATACTTCTAAGGGTGAGCAATTTTTTTGCTAAATTTAATGATCAGGAATTCTGTCCTCAACTAATCCTTTCCACTTTCCCAATCTGTCATAAGCACGTAATCAACATATTGATTATGTAGACAGTTATAGGTTCTAACCATCACAATACATTTACAGTAAGTCCAATCACTAAATGACCATGATTCAACACTTCATTACTTCTTTTTTTAAATTTTACTTTAGAGTTGACAAGTTTACTCTGGCATGGAGCATCTTCTCCTAATTAAAAGTCACTTAGCACTGATAAACCATTACAGTAATAATGTTTTGTGATACTTAGGAGCCTGGCTGAAGAACAGTAGGCAGAAATTTTAATTTATTTACTAAGCAGACTTAACAAAGAAACAGACTGCAAAGCATTAAATAAACCTAATAAACTGGAGTGATAGGCTAGTTAGAAAAACATTCAATAATGAGTCTGGATAACAAATTGTTTTAAAATAATAAGAATAAAAAGAGGATAACTTATTGAAATAATTTGCTTTTCTCCCTGTTGTTCTATAGGAAAGTATTAATTCCTTATTAATTATTCCTTAGTAACATCAATGTTTTAGTTAAATTTAGTAATGCATCCTTACGAAGTCTTGAACTGGGGCTGCCACAGCAAAATATCTGAAAGGAAAATGCTGTCTGCAGTTAAAATCTTGTGACATTTATGGCAAAATTCCCAAGGTTGTTAGTAAATCCAAGCGCAGGCTAACCTTAATGAATCAAGCTTAGCTAAATACACAGGCAGGAATCCCTTTTAGAGTCTTATATTCTCCATGGATTTGGCAGAAAGAGGGAAGCAGAATACCTGCTGAGCAATAGGCTACATATACTTATAAAAACATTAACGAAAGTCAATATAACTTGGACCAAACTCCTCCGTTCCGTTGCTCAAACTTCGCTTTGCACAGTCATTATCATTCTGAAAATCTCACCAGAAAAAGTCTGAAAATAGAGTTTTTATACTGGCATTTTAATGATATGAAAATATTTTAAATTAAGAAGGATATTTTCCCTACAGATAAGAAAGGTCATAAATAGACATTTTAATAGAAACTCTAAAATATGGTAATATTCAGTAAAAAGCTGCCTTTTTCCAAAGATAATATAGTTTAATTATTTATGTAACATAATGTATACTGAAGGTATTCCACACACATTTAAGCAGAAAATGTTCCAGCTGTGCAGCAGGTCAAAATTGACACAAAGTGAAATGCAGAATTGAACTGAAGAGCTGCATTGGGATGGTATAAATAAATTATTAGGCAATTGCATAATTAAATAGAACCAAGAAAAAACAACTTCCTTCTCCAGATCTACAAGCTTGTAACACCAAGTATTGTCCTAACTTATTTTCCCAAATAAGAACCAAACATATAAAAAAAATGGGAATATGCCAGTATGTATTGGAATGACAGTAAGTTCTTTAATTTTTCTTTCTGTTGTTTTTGTTTGTTTGTTTTGTTTTTTCTTTTTCTCAATGCTGAAACATGTCAGAGGGCTGGGATTTCTTTTGCAGCTCCTCTCACTCTGCCTTTTTAAAATTTTGTGGGACAGAAGCACAATGTAATTTGATACCCTCAAAAATGTCTGTGGAAAACTTGAATAGCTTCATTTTCTTCCTGTATTATTCTAAAAGTGACCTGCATCACTAGTTCACAAGAATCAAAACCTATGCAATGGAAATTGCAGTCTAGTAGGTTCCTTTGGCTGAGAGGTTAATATGGCTGTACATTATTATTCTTCATCTCTGCCATTAACACTTGATCTCTTGCGCAAAGAATACTAGAAAAACACAGATGCTAAAAAAAATTTCCTATCTCGTAACACAATAAAATAAACAAAAAATAACTGGAGGGAAAAAATCCCCAGGTCAAATCATATGCATAGATCAGGACTGGGAGAAAATTAAGGCTCTACATAAGTGGAGCAGAGGCTATTTTGACCATTTCCAGTATATATAAGAACAGTTTGAAAACTGCACTTACACCAAGATTTTTGTTTGACTTGCAAAACTCACCGTGTGATTCTTTGAGCAGCTCTTGCCTTTTGTCTTTTTAGTCTTGGTAAGTTTGATCATTTATGTATGTTGTGTCCTTCTGTTCTAACACAACATCTTTTGACTCAAATTTAGTATTCTCTAGGTCTTGAAAATACGCCTGATGTAGGAGCTCAGTAGCAACAGCATGTTTCATTTAAAGGAAGAAAATAGCCTGACATGTACATCTAGTCTTGTTGTATGTTGAAGTCTTTTTTCTTTTATTCATTCTGGCTTTGTGGTAAGATATCTTTTCCTGAAGACTAATTCTTTTAGTGCTTCTACTGATTTTCTCTATGCTTTGTCTCATGTTCCATGCCACCAGAGTTTTTGTATTTATATCTAGAATTGTATTTCTGTTTTCTCTCAGCTTTTTTTCTTGGCCTTTTTCTTACAAGTCTTCTTGTAAGAAGACTACGCCCACATGCGCTCTACATTTACTATTTCTTTTTTTTTTTTTTTTTTAAAGCAGAGTATGGGCTTTTCTAGTGGGAGTGGGGTATGGAGAGTGAACAGAAAGAGATGGGATACACCTGTTGTGCCAGCTACTACTTACACAAAAAAAGCTAATTCCTTTGCTTTTATACTGAGTGATGAGCAGCCAGTTAGGATCCTGCTTTCCACAAGCACATTTTCAATGACATTTGACACAACCAAAAGCAGTATCAGCTGGTATGCTTTTAACATAAAATAGAGTGCAAACTGTAATGTTGAAATGTAGCACAAAGAGAAAATAAAGCAGTTGGGTACTGGTTGACTCATCCACTTAAGCTATTAACATTTATGTAATTCTTTTTTTCATCTTTTAATTTCATTCTGCTAGATAATGAAACTTTGGACTTTGTTGCTTTTTCGTTATATAATGCAGTCCAATCTCTCTGAGGTTTAAAATATTTCCTGCTTATCACAATGGACAGATAATTTTCCTCTGTGTATCTGTAGTATTTATAATTGAATGTTTTTATCTCAGTCTGAATCTTCCTATCACACTTATTCTAAAGCAGAAAAACTGATCCTTTGTCAGATAACCCACACTGCTTCCTTTAATGTAGCGTCGCATGATTCCAAAAAGGCAGTTTGCTGGAATTAAGTCAGTAACTTTGCCCTATTCAAAATGATTTCTCAAACATTGCTATTTACTAACTTTTGGAAACTTATTTTTTCTCTATGTGGTGGTGAATAACCTGTTTGGTTTGTTAGTATTTTGCTTTAATCACAGCTCAAGAATATTTTGAATTTGAATTCCAAAAATCTTTTCAAGTATGTATATGTGTATAGATGTAAAACATTATTAATAAGGTATTCATGCAAATATGTCCTTAACCCCACATTTTCCTGACTACTTTTTCAGTTTCTATCATTTTCAGCTAGTTGGAATTCTTATGATCATTAAAAAAAAATAATAATCTTATTTCTTTTAACTAGAGAGAGAAGCTATATGAATATTCTGATTATGTCAATTATTTGTGTGTTCCTGGTCATCACTACATGTTCCTACACTAACTTCTCTTTAAATAATCAAAGAGATAGAATTCAGAGAAAACATTGTATTCTTACTACAGACTTAAGTCTCTGAAAGATTAATGGATACTTAGTACCCATGAAACATAACAATGTGGGGTTTTTTTATTGTTGTATCACATAATATGATACTTGTTTCATAAGTTTGCATCAGGGTAACTGTGCAAATATTGTTACAGGTTTATTTACACAATTCTATGAATACTTTATAGTATCACTTGTTTATAAAAGTATGTGAAAATGGGATGGAGGCTGTTGCAGGGATTGTCTGCTGGTGGGAGAGTGATCTGCCTGTGGAATGTTTCATGTAAGAGCAGAGCCTAAGACCTCATGAGGTTTGTTCTCTTCTGGAATAGGCTTACCTTGCATTTAGTTTTATTTTGGAACTGTTTGAATTGAATGCTTGTAACATTTGCCTACAAACTGCCAAACCTTTTCTCTGAAAAAAATGTTAGGGACAAAGAGAAAGGCTTTTCCGACTGTGAGACAAGGAGAACATGAGTCTCCCAGATGTTGTTATTAGAGTTGCATTTTTTCTGGACACCCAACTCCAGCTGGTGGCCAGAACCAGAAACAGAAGAGCAGAAGGTGAGAGAGAGCCTGTTAGACCCACCTTAGAGTACCTCATCATGAAACTGTCAGTCAGACGGTGTGGTCTCTAATGCCTATTTTTGTCTTAATTAACTGTTCTTGAAATTAAATACTATTCACAAATTGAAGTTGGCCAAGGGCCATAATTGTTAACTAGATCTGGATAAATGATGAAAAAATAGATTTGTTGAGCAATTTATTCAGGAAATGTTGTAAGAAAAACTACTGAGTGATACTTATGTGAGTAGTTCTCTTACTAACCATCTTTCGGCTTTGATAGTGGTAGGTGTAAGGAAAGCATCATAGTGGTGGCCTGCAGGAGATTTACATAAAATGGGTTGCAAGATAAATCTATTGTTTCTTATAATAATGCTGGAACTTATTAGTCAGGAATCAGTAAACCTCCTCTATCTTCCTGAGTCCTCTTCTGCATTGTTACTGATATTAACCTGGAATGTTTTAAGGTGTCTTCAATGATAGTTTAAGTGTTAATTTATGTATGAAATCAAGTTTAGGTTTTTTTTGTTTTGTTTTTCCTCCTAAAAATTTGAATCATTAGCAATGTTTCCACTAGTAAAAAATGAATGTTATTGAATTCTGAAGTAGAAGAAGCTGTTGAATCCATTTGTGAAATCTGTAAGTGAAACTTTACCATCACTGTTGTAATTCTTCATGGAACTGATTCTTTTCAGTGATTCTACTTTTCAGCTGTTGTCTACCTAACTGCCCTTTCTAAAGTTAATGACATATATTTGCAGACAGTGTCTGCTTCTAGAAGTGGCAATGCTCAATGTTCATAGTTACTCCCAAGGACTGGTACGCAGAAAGGCTCTTGCTTATACTTCTATGGAGGCCAAAGTCACTGCTAACTTGTGTACCACATTAGGGGGTGCAGATAGTAAAAGGCTGCACCTGTGGGGAGGAGCAGACAGAACAGGTGACCCTAAACTGACCAACATGGTATTCCATCCTATATATGTCATATTCGATATAAAGCTGAGGGATCATGAGGGTCAAGCTCTCTTCTTCAATGGCTGGCAACAAAGGAGGACTCTGTTCTGCCTTTGATCCCAATCCTTGTATTCCTGAATCCAGTTCCCATCTGCTGTTGAGGCCAGTCTGGGATTTCCCCAGTGTCTGCTCCACAGCATCACTGGTGATGGTGATGTAGTTGCTATCGGGGTGGGGGGTGTGTGTCAATACTGCTTTTCTCGATATCTGTATATATTCTATTTTTTAAAATTATTATTACAATTAAAGCTATTGTAGTTTTCTTTTCCAGTCCATAAGTCTCTCTCCCTTATATTCTTCATCTTCCACTTTGGGAAGGGATAATAGAGTCAAGTCATTAGACTATTGTGGAAGGAAAAATAAATGTGAATACTTTCTCTACACACTTTTATGATGAAAGTAAGTTTAACAGCCAAGTAAAAGAGCTAGTGAATGAGAAGACAGTTTGGAAACTTCTATAAAATTTCTTGTGTGCCTGTTTCAAATGATTGCAAAAACCAGTAGCTGTGTCTGCAAGCAAGACATTTTATCTTCATTAGCAATAAATCAACAAATCTAATTAAGAAAGTGTGACACAACACAAATTTTCAAGAAAATGTAGTCAGCTTTCAGTTTTATAGAATCAGCATCTTTAAACAGATATAGATAAGGTAAGGAAAAGTAAATTATTCAAGAAATAGTCTGTAAAATGCCTCTGTAATTAGAGGAAAAGATTTTTCTGAGGATCTGAATTATTATTCAAACCATGCAACATTTATCAAAAGCACACTCCTATGCACCTGAACTCCATTGTAAGATAGATAACTACCTGGGGGGGTTTAAGATAAATAACTATTAACCTGAGGTTGTTTAGCCTGGAGAAGGGAAGACCTTCTCACTCTCTACGACTACCTGAAAGGACGTTGTAGAAGATTGGGGGTCGGTCTGTTCTCCCAAGTAGCAACCCATAGGACAAGAGAAAATGGCCTGAAGTAGGGCCAGGGGAAGTTTAGGTTGGATATTAGGAAAAGAATCTTCACGGGAAGGGTTGTAAAGCACTGGAACAGACTGCCCAGGGAAGTGGAGGCATCACCGTCCCTGAAGGTTATTAAAAGATATGTAGATGTGGCACTTAGGGACATGCTTTAGTGGTGACCTAGAAGTGTTGGGTTGACCATTGGACTTGATAATGTTAAAGGTCTCTTCCAACCAAAACGATTCTATAATTCTATAGACCTTTCTGGGTTTAGCAAAATTTGCATGGAGTTTTGTTGCGTTTATGATGTACTATGAGACTACTTACCTTGAGATTTAGGGAGGAAAGAACTTTGTGAATAGTATTTCTCAAAATTGCAATCCTTGTACCAGAAGAAGCACTGAAAGCTTCTACTGTGTTTAGAACACCAGACCAAACACACTGTATGATACAGCTTTTAGAATTGTAGCGATAGGGCCATATATGACTTGAGATACTTGCAGAGCAGTTTGACCAAGTGTAGCTTGATTATTTTTTTTTTAAATAATGCCAAAATGCTTTTAAGGTGGTATAGCTAGGTACTGTTCTTAATAGGTAACTTCTTTGAAAATCTGAATAATACCCATGAAAGTGCTGTCATATGCAAAGAATAATTTTTTCTTTACTTCTAACCACTGAAGTTAGAAAGTATAGTTATTACGTTTTAAAGTATTTGAGAACATTGTGGATTCTTTGTTTATAACATGAGAAGCATATTTAAAATAATCTTTGGTTTCTCTCCTGCAGATTTATTATGTCATAATAAATTTTTGTAGTCATAAATATCAAAGAGGATGCTTGAGGGAGATTAATGTATAATTACAAGCTTGCCATTCCTGAGGAAAAATACAAATGTTGATTTTTTAATTAAATTTATTGTTGATTATCCATTTTAATGTGGAGATTCTGAAATAATTTGAATTTTGTAAATAAGATCCTCTGAGGAAAAAGCATTTAAAGAACTATGAATGTCTAAACCAGATAACTTACATCATTTTAATTCTTTTATACTGACCATTTAAATCCAGGGGAAAACAGAAGAAGCAAATAACTTTTGGCTCTCTGATTGAATAAAAGCCCTTGGTATTTGTTTTATTATAAATGGACTGCACATTTATGCAGAGATCTGAGTGGAAAAATACATTTAAGATTAATTTATTGAGGCTAATATTGTAAACTAACCTCTTTCTCAGAGAGCTTTTTATTAAAATAGTCTCCTGACAAAGTTCTTTGTGATTAGATAATTTATGCATATTTTAATTTAATTAATAATCTAAAAATAGTAATTTGAACAAGGATTTGGTATTAATCTAATCAGATGATACATGAATGCAAGTCCATGAATTTCCTGGAAATGTGGTTATTATTGCAGCAGACTGAATTATTTATGGAAAATGGAGCATCTAATGAATGCATCTGTTTTTTGGTTTGATTATTTTTTTCTTTTTTTCCTACTTGAAAGCTGATACTGGCTGTTACAAATTTGTTTCTTATTTCCATGTATCTATTGAACAGATTAAATCACTAGTTAAACATGCACTGTACCCTGCTTTACGTTCTTAAATAATCTGAGGGGAAACCTGTTTTATTACCCTGCTGAATGTGGACTTTACTAGGTGAAAAATACATCAGTGATTTTTTTAAATGTTAACCACACTGTTAATTTCTTGGCCAAATGGAAGCATAAGGTTGACAATTTTCAATGTGTATGAAGACATTGGAGGCTGATACAGATGGTCACAATGCACCATGAAATGCTGCATGGTGCACAGAAGCAAACAAGAGATCCCCAAGGTGCTCCTCATTCCCTTAGGCAGAGTCACGAGAGTTCTCGTCCCTTTCCTAGGTATTAAAACAGTCTTGGAAGCAAGAAAACCACTTTGCTGTTTCTCTCTTGTAATTGCTTTGTTACTAGTTTCCATGATCTCCCCTTATATATAGAACTTAAGCAGAAGGATACTGTCTAGTGACTAACACAATGTATAGATTCTTAAGGCAGATTCACCTATCAGTTTCTTTTGACTAAAAGTAATTTATGTGAATGAACTTCTCTTCATCTTATGGTCTCAGGCCTCTCTTAGATTTTTTTTTTCCCTTACCTAAGTAAGGATGCATGTTGTTTTAACCTTTCCATTTTTCGTGTTATGTACTCGCTGTACTAATAGAAATTGCTTTAACTAGGACATAATACCTTCAATTTGAGATATTTTACATAAATATAGTTGTTTTGTTTGCATACTAATTTTATTCACAATTGAAGAAAACATGAACCTTCATGCTTTCATGTGCACCATGTGTTTACCTGGAGTTTTAGCTGTTCCTCTGGAACACATGAATATATTAATTCTGGCAACCTTGGGTGCACAAAGGACAGGCATTCATTAGTAACACTAAAATACAAAGCAAGAGTCTGAGGTGTAGAGCTTCATTGTTTTGTGAGACAAAAGAGGATTAAATAATACAAGTTTACACAGATAATTTTAGAAGCTTTTGCCATTTTCAAGGCAAAGCAGTGGGCATTACGTTTCTCAGAAATCCTAACACATATTACTGAAAAGAATAGAATTTTTGTGAAACCGGTCTCACTAAGATGGCCCCACAATTGTACCCTTAAGAAATGAGGATTGCCCACCATCACTCCATGCAAGATACAGAGGAGCTTCCGCACCACCTTTCCTTGTCTGAAAGAGCATATCTTGCATGCTGAAAATATACCTTCAGCAGAAATAAACTCTCAGTATAGTAGTGAAGATGGCATACGTAGCACTGTATCAGATGATGAGGACTATAATAATTTCAATAGCCTCCTAATTAGGAACTTATTAGGAAACAATGAAATTCATCATCTTTGAACTGACTTGTCTCATGCTGTTTTGGCACTGCTAGTAAATTATATTTCATTGTAAGTAATTTTGCTGCCAGAACAAGAAATATATTCTTTAAAATACAACTCAACGCAACACAGAAGAATAAGAGGCTTTTAAATATAGAGATTAACAGATGTTAAGGGGTTAATGCTTTAATAGAATTTTTAAAAAATCTGATTTTGAGAAACTCTCATAAATCTTGATGCTAAGCATTTCAAGTGCATTTGAATGCAACTACCATAAGAAAAAAATAGTTTTTAAGTGCAGCTGAATTCTGTCTTCAAGGAAGCCAGAAAACATAGAGTGGGTCAGCCTTGGTGTAAAGAAGTGGTGATAGCAGAACAGACAGATTATCTCTGACAAATCATAAATTCTTGCATTTAGACTTTTATGAAATTTAATTACTGATTTTTTTTCTGAATTGTTGAAAATGATTTACTGAATTTCATTTAAACCTAGTCTCTGACTAAAATTATTTACTGTCTTTATTAACATCAGACCAAAAGTACTGTTTTGATAATGATACTCATGTAACTTGTATATATCTTTGATATGACTTTTTTTTTAACACAGAAAAGCTTAAAACATTTAGAGACCAATAGGCTAAATATATCTATGGTTTTGCATTTATTTAAATACCATTTGCATCATTAATTGTGGATTAATTAATGGTTGATTAATTAATTTCCATTTTTACATCATTAATTGTGGATAAAGTGACCATAACAACATTTTTGTACAGCTAACTCTAGCTTGTTACTCAGTTCCTTGTTACTCACCTTCATCCTAGGATGTGGAAATTTAACTCTACCAAGTTTAGGAAACTTTGCTGGAATACATTAACCTTCTCAAGGACTGTAACTGCAACTTTTTTAGGACCCTGATACCTATTATGATGTTATTCCTTAATAGTACCATCATGTCAAAAGGATGACTTATGTAATCTGGATATTACAGAAAATGGACCTTTCCTCAGAGCTTCTATACCTGATATCAGGAATTTAGAAGAAAATTTTTTTTGCATCTTATTCTGTCATATAATTTTTCCCTAATGTTAATGTTGAAGTAATATTTTTCTAGGTGGGTATATTTTTTTATGTTTAATATCATCTTGCTGATCTTTTTTTTTCACTTCAAAAGATTAGTTTCTTCCTGTACCAGGTAACCAGTACAACGTACACATTTCCTGTATAGCCTAATAGAAGGTGCACATTAACAGCATTATGTTTTCTTTTATTATAGTCTATCCATCTACACATTCACATTAATGTTTTGTTTCCCTTTTTTACTGCTACTGTGCTTTGGGTTGCTGGTTAAAATGATTTTCTGTAATAACATTCAAATTGTTTTCCTGATCAGTGTGCTAAATTATTGGGCCATTTGCCACATATTGTATAGCTTGTTTTCTTGCTCCAAGCCTAATTATTTTACCTCTTTCTGTACAACAAAACGGCTTTACCATCTGCTGTGCCATTCATATAAACAATCAAAGCCTGACTTAGTTTGTATCATTCAACCTTATTTGTTCTATGTTCTAATCCTTGTATCATATGCAATCTTGAGCATAATGAACTTATATCCATGTATTTCTTGAACAGGTTAGGGCACTAGAGAGCAAGTGTCCTAAAACCAGACTGCTACTTTTATGCTTCATTTTTACAATTAGGAAGGACATGTCTATGTTGATCACTTCCCCACCCCCTACCCCCATTTTTTTTTTTTTTCTTCTTATCATTTTGGAACTAGATTTCCAATCATTAACATAATGTATTTGTTCTATAAACCTTAATCTGAACTATTACTCTCTAGGTTTCTTATCCTAGCAAATATACTTGATACATCTGAATGTGTGTTTTACTTTATTTATCATGAAAATAGTATTGTCAAAGGTCAGTGTAAGACAATTATGAATAGGTCCTCCTGTTATCCTTTTTCTCTCCAACACGTTGCATCAAGAGAGTAAAGATTAAAACTTTTTGCCTCTTTTGCTTGCATATTTGCCCATATATGTCCTACATGATTGCAATAGTATACTAATGATATTAAGATGTCTTGACTTCATGAGGTCATGCCCAATTACAGTTGCTCAGTGGGTGTACTTTAAATACTCTATTAAATTAATCTATTTTAATGATTCTATTTATTCGATGTCATGAATGCATAACAGACATAAGGAATATTTAAAAATATTTGTCTCCAGGCCATATAAGATGTAAATACTAACTAGATCCTGTATGAACCTGACCTTTCCAGGTGCTATTTCAGATACCAGAGTCAGTAATATAGTATAGTTCTGAGTAGACTGTAACAATTTCTACGTTACAATAGAAAGAACAGACTTTTACATTCTCATGCAAATACACTGGAGAAGAGACACATTATAATGTCATCCTGTGGTGCTTATAGATTAAGTGGAAATCATGTCATCAATGCACTTAATTTGTCACCAGATTACATTTCTTTATATCTTTTGTGCTCTTCCAGTAAGGCAAAAAAAGCTATGCTTTTTCTTTGTTGATGGATATAGGCTTATAGTTCAACATTGCTTGAGAAAGGAAAGCCCTAACTTATGTGGGCTTGGTAACAGAAATTTCATGTTAGGCAGTCAGCCCTTGCTTGCATTCTGTGTCCTAGGTCTGCCTGCTCTGTAACCCACATCAGTACCTTCCCATTCTATATTTGAAATGACAAGATTTATGGAGTTGTTGCCTAATGATAAAGTTGTACATTAAATTTTTATATATGGATTTACAAATGCTTACAGTTTATCACTAAATTATTTTATCCATTGCCTAGCTTTGTTTTTAACTCTATTGAAAACAGGTAATTGTATATTGTTCTTCAACATACCTAGTGTGCTGTGACTGACATAATTAGTTCTACCTTTGGTTCACTTTTCCTTACCTTCCTCTGAATTATATGTTGTCTTTGTATGATGACAAATGTTGTCGTTTAGGTTTTTTACATTCAAAGTTAAAGAAATGAAAAAGCTTAAATATGCTAAAAGTCAATATACTGTGAAGGATGTCAAGTTGAAGACAAGTGGTTATGATATCAAATTTAATAAATCTAGGGGAAAAAGGAAGTTGATGTCTACTTAAGCAGTGCCATTGGAAAAGCAAATTACTCTTAACCAATATAATGAAGAACTCAGTATGCTCAGAGATAAGACAACAGAGATGAAAATTCACAGATGATAAACCATCTACTTAAAGTGATAGATGTGAGACAAAAAAGAGGATGGAGTGTGCACACTATACAAGAGAATTAGCAGTTGTAGAAGATGAAAGATTCGATCTGGATATCAGTCCTACAATCTTCTGTCACCAACAAAAAAATACTGTTTCATTTCACTTCATTCAAGGCATATGGAGAATAAATCACTTTAGGCATTAACCATGGGCCCTAAAAGAAGAGCTACAGAATTCTCCAGCAAATTAACTGAGCACATCCTTATTTTAAGAACTGGAATAGTCCAATGAAATATGGAATATTATTGTGCATAATGGTAAGAATATGCCTGAAAGCTTTGCAGGTTTGTGGGATAAGATAACATCTTACTGTGAAAAGCCTAAGTATTTAAAAGAACTCCCCACACTTCCTTTTGTGTGTGTGTGTTTTGCAGTGCTCTAGAGAAAGACATGCCATAGCAAGAAGCAAAAATCTAAAAGAATGTTGCACTATTTGTGAGAATAAATATTTATTTTCCTTGGGAAGAAGAGAACAATTTTTTTACACATTGCCTTTATTTTTGTAGATCACAGGATTTTTGGGTCTAGGTGCTTGTTTATGTCCACTAATCTCTGACACTATAGTCCTGTTCATGGCTGTGTCCTGTGCATTCTAAATATTTAGTCATGATGATAATGACATAAAATAGAAACTGATTTTTTTCAGTTTTAACAAAATGTTATTGGAACTCAATAGCAATGGTCAAATTATTAGCTGTAGTGGTATTCATATACTCTCATGGTAACATTACTAATGTAATTGCAAGGGTAATTTGCTGATAGATGTCTTTAAATGGTATTCAATATTGATTCTTTGGTAACAGCCAAATTTTCTACTTTTCCATGATGTGGAGCCATGGATTTGTTCACATTTGCCTTTGAGGTTAAAATATCACTGATGAATTTATTTGTGATTATTGACAGCTCTTTAAGAGCTACCAGAAACTTCTGCACACACTCAACAGGCCAACATAAGTCATTTGCAAAGTAGCATAACTCTTGCTGACGGGATTCCTGGGATTTTCTTTCAATGGGCCAGTATGTTGAAAAAAGGCCTGTTAATAAATACCTGAGGCAGAAACATACTCTTCAGAAAATAATGAAGTGTTACTATTCTACTTGTCCTTACATGCTGTGTTTTTCCCTTGATGTTTGCATTGATTAAGCTTCTTGCATGGCAGGAAATCTTACCTAAATCTTTCAATTTTTTTTGCCTTAGGATGAACTTATCACAAGGATAAGTTGTGTGTGATAAGAAACGTTCCATTTCTTTATCTTTTGATACCTAGCCAAAACAATAAAAGACCGTTTCTAAATATGTAGATAAAGTGGTTGGGATTTTATAAGCCTGCTCCTCAGCTACCTCAGAAGAGAAATGCCCTCACACTACAGAAATAGTGCTAAAAACAAACAATCCTCTAAATGCCTCAGCACTTCTCAAAAATAACCTCCAAAAAATCCCAACGTCCCCCAGCCTTCAAGAACTTCACAAAGCCAATTCTCAAAGGACTAATAGCAAATAGGTATTTAATGCTAAGTTCATGGGAGTTAGTTGTCTGTCTGCATTCTGCACTTGAACATTTAACCTTTGCATTTTTATCCCTTCACCGTGCCCCTATTTTGGAGAGCTTAATGGGAAGTGGTTATGAAAAGTATTTCTAATATTCTCCAGGGCTGTGTTTGCTAGAACTCAATGCTACCTGAAAGTTGATGAAATGAGGATAAGATCTTTTTCAAATCCTACCCTAGCTTTTAAAAGTACCTTCAGACAGGAGGTACTGCTATTGATTAAGGCAAGTGAAGAAATACACCTGCTACAAATAGCTGCAATGAATGGTCCTATGTTTTTGCTGAAAAGAGCTAAATTCATATGTCCAAATGCAAGAACAAAACCAAATTTAAGTGGATGGTCTCATTGTGGAGCTTGAATGCATTAGTGTGACTCACCAAAGACAGTGGTACTGGAGTTATCTTGCAGTATTCGTGTCTCTTCTGAGTAAAAGTAAAAATGGTGGTGCTTCAAAAATTAGAATTATCTATAATTTAAAGAAATCTGGTTAAATACTAGCCAGTGTTTTAAGGTTTTAATTTTTTTGCAGTTGTTGTCTACATAATGTATGACAAATATAAGATAGGGGAATTCATGGAATCATTATGGTTGGAAAAGATCTCTAAGATCATCAAGTCCAACCATCAACCCAACACTACCATGACGACTAGACTATGTCCTGAAGTGCCATGTCTACAGGATTTTTGAACACCTCCAGGGATGGTGACTCCACCACTTCCCAGGGCAGACTGTTCCAATGCTTAACCACTCTTTCAGTAAAAGAATTTTTCCTAATATCCAATCTAAACCTCCATTGACACAACTTGAGGCCATTTCCTGTTGTCCTATTGCTAGTTACTTGGGAGAAGACACCAACACCCACCTCCCTACAACCTCCTTTCAGGTAGTTTTAGAGAGCAATAAGGTCTTCCCCGAGCCTTCTCTTCTCTAGACTAAACAGTCCCAGTTCTGTCAGCTGCTCCTCATAGGACATGTTCTCTGGAATTGTTACATACAAAAACCAAAATACACTGTTCAACAAATGAGGTTACAGCATTGTGAGGAAACAGAAAACAAAATTTATGGACAGAAGGATTTCAGGAAAAGATAGTGAAGCATTTATCTTTTGAAACCAGTCAAAGACAATAAAAGAGATTGCTTCATAATAGTTTAAAGCATATCCCATAACTTTGAAGCAGGAAAAGCAAAGACCATTTGATGAAATTTGTTAGGTGTCCTATGTAATAACCTGTTTAGGTCAGAGCCACTTCTAATGTCCTGGAACTGAATGCTTTTGTGAATAGTGAGCCTTCTACAGAAATTTTGAGAAAATTCATAAAGTATTAAAAGCATGAAATAGCAACCTTCCGTGTCTGCTGGTCCAGAAGAGTTGCCTTAAATCACAGTGTGCAAGTGATATGTGCTGGAATTGCATTTTGATTCTAGGATAGTATCAAAATAAAATATGACACCAGAGATGAGGCAAAGTGTAAGTGCCGCCTACGTAAAGCAGAAAACAACCTAGAGTTTCTAGAATATATGACCTGTCAGTTTCAACACAACTGAAGGTTCATCTTCAGAAATGACTTGAGGAACTGCAAAGTATTTTGTCCTTTCTCTTTCTTCACTGTGTTTCAGTGGGTAAATCCCTGTCATCTTGGATGTTCTTTGCTTGTTTTGTTCCTTCACTTACAGTTGCTCCTAAAGGAAAATCATTAGTTGTCAAATGTACCCATGACTCTCCAATTTTTGAGTGATTTTGTTTATTCCACAGTGCTTATCTGTTTCCTACTTACTGCAAATGTCTTCAAGAAGTCCCCCAACAGATGTAGACCTTGGAACTTGACAAAAAAAATCAATATTCTGCTGGCTCTATAGCACAGATTTCTTCAAACTGTGTCATCTCTCTTACTACTTTGGGAATTGTTTATGGCTGATCATTGGCTTCCATTTCTGAACCCCTTTTTTGGAACTCATTTTGTCCTAAACCTACTCTCAGAGCAGTGACCACATTTCGTCAGCTTGCCTTCCACATTTGTAGCAGGGGTCACCAGTTGCCTCCAGGGGCCTATGCTTCCTGTAGCGCTTAAAATTATTTGACATGGTGCAGCCCAAAAAAGTGAGGAAAGAAGAAAGTCTTGATCAAATCAGCCAGTGTATCCCAGATCAGGGAAATAGCTAAGTCAGGCATTGCAAGGGAGTTTCAAATGTCAGGACTAGGACTGTTGTGGTATCATGCAAACATCCTCAGGAGGTGCTATACCTTGATAATGCTCTCTCTTTTTTCACTTATAGTTTGATTAAATATATTTTTAAAATCAATAGTATAGTATTAGAACTGCTAACAATTTCCTCTACATTGAGAAAGATTACTTAGTGGAATAAAAATACAGCTTCTGTTCACACTCTGAAATGTGAATGTTCATATTTTTAATTAGATATATTATGAAAACCTCTGAAATTTTATTTAAATTTCAAGTTATTTCATCCAGTTATGATTTTTCCCCCTTCTGCATATTTCAATCGATGTATTTCCAGGATTTAACATGAATTTCTCAAATATATCTACACTGGTAACATAACACTCAGATGTTTCTGTTTTCATAACATTGAATCATACTTCGAGATTAAAAACTATACAGTGCTACAGTGCTAGGCCACATTAATACACTAGACTTTTTGAGTATATTTGTTTCATTTACTTGCATATAAGAAGTATATTGAGCTAGATGTCAAAGCACAATCCCTTTCTCAGAACAGCATATAGATTTTCATAAGGAAGCCTCTTTCCTTTGGGAATTAGTGGCATCAACTGCTTCTAAACCTTGTGTTCCTTTCTACAGATTGTTAGACCATATCTGAGGCTGGTACTCCAGAGACATAATTTTGTAAGTACCTTAGTTATCTTCATGGTCACTATAAATTTGTTGCATATTGTCCTGAGGGAAGGAACTACAGAGTGCTTTAATTATTCATAGCTATCCTTGCTCTTGACACACTCAAAGGGGAAAAGGGACATCATGTTTTTCATGTGGACATATTATGTTACTTTGCTGCAGAGTGGTTTTGTAAATTTCTGCCAGCTACTTTAGGTATATTTGAAAGATTTATGTCAGAGTTCTCCAGTGAATGACAGAGAAGACACTCCAAAAGATACGTGTGATCACTGTGTAAAATTATCTCTGTTTAACTACTCTAACTTCTGATTCAGTGAAATGAAATTCCTTCTTAGGCTATAAAATCAGTGCTG
Organism: Eurystomus gularis; assembly: GCA_013400335.1. Lineage (NCBI taxonomy): Eukaryota > Metazoa > Chordata > Aves > Coraciiformes > Coraciidae > Eurystomus > Eurystomus gularis. The sequence goes on along the minus strand of VZZY01011938.1, from coordinate 12,622 downwards.
TACTGTATTTTACATGAGCACAATATATAGAAAAAATCAGTTAGAGAAATTGTCTTTTCATGGATTCATTAATACTACAGAAGCAAGAGAATTGTTGTTTACTTAGGGGAAATTTTACAAAGGCTTACCTGTAAAGTGGAAATGACTAAATACTCTTTATGATCTTTAAAATATCACCTTTCATGTGCCCCACAATCTGCAGATTGTTTTTCACATATGGCTTGGAAAAATACCAAATAATTTCTTATTAACTCAGAGATAACCTGCCGTCTTCTACCACAAAAATCTTCTACAGCAGTTGTTTTAGAGCAGTATACTCTATATAAGTAATTGTAAGGAAGATACCTGCATATGTTACTTGCAGATGTGCACGCAGGGAAGTAAGAATGAAGAGTGATCTCTACAGAGATTTTAAAAAAAGAATATTTACTGTTACACTGACATTTTAGAAAAAAAATTATATTAATGCAAATTCTGTTTGGAAAATTTTATTCATTTTTGCTTTTCACTTTATTCTAGTCATATTTTGCATTAATAGGTGCTTTTTTATTCAGTACACATAAAAAATATACTGCTTTGCAATTTGTATTCAAAAGTTTAATAGATGAGTGAGTAGAATTTAGATTGGTTGCACTTTTATGGTAAGAAATGTTTCCTGACAACATTCTAATACTTTAGGAACTACTTTTCTCTGAGCCAGGAAACAAAATGGCAATTTTACTTCTGAAGATAAAAATTAAATTATATCATATATGTTTAATAATTAATGTATTCTTTATACTAGCTGCTTAGAATAATTCAAATGCTCTATGAGATCCAAATGTGATTTTCGTTATAACTGAATGAGTCAGCAATATGTATCTTGTCAGTAATATACAGAGCCTACTGATATTTAGAATTGCTTTTTGCTCAACTATATTTTATGTTTACACATCCTCAGTGGTAAAATAAGCATGAAAAAACATCTGTGCAAATAAATCTAGGATCACTAAATGACTTATTCTCAAATGACACCAGAAAGAAGGCTCATGGGAAAATCTTAACAAACGTATCATAACTTTTAGAACTTTGTGTCAGCATGGCATGCCACAGAGCAAGATGTTTCCTAGTTTCATTAAATTATTTGGAAATTGCTTTTGCAATAGGGTACATTTTCAGAAAACATTATGTTGTTGTTAAAGTTGAAAACAGTTTTTTATTGATTCAGTCAGTCTACAACATGTTACTTTTACAGAATGGTGAACTACAACAAACACTGGAGTTCCTGTACCTTGCTAACCTGAACTCTATCAATACTTCCGCACAAATGATGAGCAACTGAACTAAAAGCTTCCTTTGGAATGAAAAAAATACCCAAATGCTACAAAGAAGAATGGAATGTTGTAACTTTAAGGACAAAAAGCAGGTTGTTTATTATGTTGATGTTAATTTTAAAACCATCCTTCCATTCTTATTTAAGACTTTGTATTGCCACAAGACCTTTCATATCTCTTGCACTCACGGTGAATCTTTGAATAATTCATTCATTTTTGTAATTTATCACCCGTTATTCATAATATCAGATCTGCAGTTGCAGATCTCTGATGTTTTCTGAAGTCTGCTGCATTTACACTGAAGTTCATCATTCACTTCAGTGGACTTTTTATCCTGCATCATTTTTACTGAGATGGGTTAGTCTTTCTGAGTGTGTCTTTCAAACTCATTTAATTTCTGAGCTATCCAGAAACTCTGAAATCCCTCTGAGTAGGAATTTTAAGGATGTTTTGACTTTTTCAGAGGACTTCTTGTATAAAACCCAAATATGTTGTAGCAAACAAAAGAAAACAGAATGAGAACAGATTTTCTAACTCTCATAACTTCCTACATAATCAGATTTCCACAGAACCAATTTTTAACTAGAACTCTTTTGTCAGGGAAACTTTAGTTCCTGTTTTACAGCTTCTGGTGAAAAGTGTGTTGCCTTTAAGACAAGATAATAATATAAGTTTGCCAAGTCTTCCTGATCAACAAGTTGAAAATCCCTTGTAGAATTATTAAATTGGGGTCATCTGTGTTAGAGAAATCACATATACCAGTGCAACTAGACTCTTGACCTCATTACTCTATAAGAGGTGTGCACTCATTAATTATGAAATCAGTTAATTTGTGGTTATCATCTTTAGTAGTACGAGCGTGTCTTTCATGTAAACAGACTTGCCTTTACTTGCAGATACGTACAACAAAAATAACAAATCCAACCCTGGTCTTGGATAGAGCCAGAACTCTCACTGAAATCTTTGTGTTAAATGGACACTCTGCTGTCACCCTCACCAGCTCCTGAAGTTTGGGAGAGGCTGTACAACTCTTCGGGCTTTCTTTATAGGTTGGAACTGCCTCATCATATATTGAGGAGTTGGCTGCATTAAAATTTATGCTATAGTTTTCAACCTTTGTTATCTCAAATCTTCATTTTAGACAACCTTTTGGTGCTGTAGTTTTTCACTTAGGTTTGTTCAAGTGCTTTGGCTATGGTTATACATACATACATACAACTATGTAAAAGAAGGTTGTAGTGAGGCTGGTGTTGGTCTCTTCTCCCAAATTACTAATGATAGAATGAGAGGAAATGGCCTCAAGTTGCATCAGGAGAGGTTTAGATTAAATATTAGGAAGAAATTCTTTGCTGAGAGGGTGGTTGCGCACTGGAACAGACTGCCCAGTGAGGTGGTGGAGTCACCATCCCTGGAGGTGTTTAAAAAATGAGTAGATGTAGCACTTGAGGCTATAGTCTAGTGGTTAGAGAGGTGTTAGGATGAAGGTTGGACTTGATGATCCTAGAGGTCCTTTCCAACCATAATGATTCTATGATTCTATTCTATGATTGAATCAGCCTTATGATAAAGCATGAACTGCTCAGGTATGAAAAAATAGATGTCATCTCATTTCCTCTATTCAGAAAAGGCAAAGATGTGTTTGTCTTTTCATTATAGACATGAAACTATGTCTACATCATTTTCAACTGAGATAGCTATTAAAACCATTACTTTGAGCCAGAAGTGCTGGGGCCTGAGTTGTGGGCCCCAAGTTGGAGCTGACCTGTGGATAAGTCACAACCTAGCAGAATGTTTTTTTGTTTCTGTTGNCTGTTGGGGTTGGCTGCATCTTGCTGAGCTGTCACGGTGGTGTTCTTCCATGTGAAGGGCCACTGAGGGAGCCATGTCTGTCTGTTGTGTCCAGCAGGCTATGCTGGCACCACAGTGGGCAGTAGAGGAGCTGGGCCCACAGGAACCTATGGCAGGACTGTCTGAAAGAAGCCTTCTGAGGGGCTGTTGCTGAGTTCAGTGTTGGCCTGTGTGATCAGGCAACTGGTGGCAGCATAAAATGATGATGGCTGAATTAGCACAGCAGAGCCACATTAGCTTGTGCCGCTATACCTTTTTTTGAACCACTTGTCATGACAATTTCTTGACAGTAGTGAGGCACTTTGCTAAAGTCTAATAGGTTGCTCTATACATGGACAGTGGTTAGGTAGGTGTTGGGATGAAGGTTGGACTTGATGATCCTAGAGAGCCTTTCCAATGATAATGATTCCATGATTCTATGCCTTGTTTTCATTTGAAAGCAAGTAAAAGAGGCTTGGCAAAGAATGTGAGAAAATATACTTTGAAAGAGTGAAAGAAATGAAGTTAGCATCACGTCTTCATAAATCTTAGACTTCCCAGTAAAGAGAACATATTATTGGCATTTTATCTCTTGTAAAATAACATGATTGGGGGGTTTTATACATTATCTATATAATTATGAAAAAATAAAATAAAGATGTGTAAATATACATAGAAATAGTCTTAAGTAGTCAAAGCTAATTTTACCATAAGTAAGCCAATAGTCATCATAAATATTCTTATTTTGAAGTAATGTTTTTCTCTAAGAAACATTCTTTTTTTTTTTTCCTTGAAAAGTAAAATTTCTTTCGACCTTAGTCTTCTCTGAAATGCCTTCTTTGGTTTGATAAGCTTTTATAATGCTTTTCATTTTCATATGGCTAGTTAATAAAGAAGTTATAGCACCTTTTTTTACAGTGGGAATGTACTTAATTACTAGTCTAATTCCACTTTAAAGAATGATCTGCTTAATATCCTTTAGAAATGTGAGACTAGGTATGGTTACCTGCACACTCATAGGTAGGCCAGTTGAGGCACACGTATTCTCTTGTCTGAAGAGATATAGTGGACTGGCTTCAGAGTTGTGATTAGGACTCAGATGTTTGGACCTTTCTTGCTTATTTGTAGGGCCATGGTAAACAGCTCCATACTACAAGTGTGATGAGATTGCTATTTGCTGCTTTGTTAAAAGGAGATGATCAATAACTTCAAGAGAAAAATCTTCCTTCTTTGCCACATCTTAGTCACTTATATTTCCTTTCATAACCTGATGATCAGTAAACATGACACATAGGTTCTTGTTCCACCACATTCCACAAGTAGCTGAGAAAAGGCAGCACCATTAGATTAGAGGAAAGCAGACAAGATCATTTCTGTATACTAGAAAATCTGTGTTTTGCTTGTCTTTAGGGTGTCTGGTATCATCTAGCATGGAAATGGTATTTAAAGAAGGACATATATTAAATGAGGAAAAAAGAAAATATGAAAAAACAAAATATCTAAGATCTGTAGAAAATTTTATGTGAGAACTAAAGATGCAAGCTTTTGAGTATTTAACATAATAAAGACTAGTTAAAGACACAATAAATTTATCTACTTATATTAATTGTTTCTTTGTTGCTGATAGTGATATATTAGTTGCAATTATGAATTAGTGTCTTTTTTACCAATTGCTTTTTGGAGACCAAATTCAGTAACATATAAAAGACATTTTGTACAACCCTAAAATATTATTGGAAATGTATTCAAATAATTTTGTTATTTAAAGTTATAAGTGATACAGAACTTTAAAATGATAGATTAACATTTTTATTACAGAAGCTTCTTCCTAAGTAGAGCACATAAGACTTCTACTTCATATCTGTAATATATGAATAATACAGCAGTTTTAATTAGGTATAATGCAGAAAGAGGTTAGGTCACACATTTTAATATTAAGTTGGAAGAAGCCCATTTAAAGCTAGAGGTCACTTTCATGTGTTAATAAAATTCCTTTTCTGGGGTAGATGTCAAGCTTTTAGCAGAATATTATTATTTTTGGGTCATTACTGGAGAGCTTAATGAATATTTATTTTCCACTGCTTATATTAAAATTGTGAAAATTGTTGTATTCTCTCATAAGGTTGAATGAGGTAGCTACTGTGGATGATAAGAGTATATGAAACCAGATTTATGGTTTCACAGAGATGCCTAGATGTGGAACAGTGTATGTAGACAAAAGTTGTTATGTAAAAACTCTAATTTTACTGAGGCTTTGCTTTGGTAACACTTTATAGATATAACTGACTAGAAGATACTTGATATAAGAGTAAGATTTGATGTAAGACGTTAAGATTAATCCTTTTGTGAACTGAAAACCAACAGATTTTCAAATCTTATAAAGTGTAACAGTAAAAACGTATACAGTAGTCTGTAGGAGGATATAGCTGTCATGAAATTTTGGTTTGTAATGATGGAAAGGTCTGAAGGATCATGATTTTTTTTCTAATATTCAGAAAAAAAATGGTTTTAACAGCCCTCAGAGAATAAGACCACATTTTTATTTGCAGAAGGAAAGGGTCACAAAACCCAGTAACCAGTCCTGCCTCCTTCACAGCTGTCTTCAGAGCTGAGGAAATAATGCGAGGTTTTGCTAACTAGGCAGTAGATGATGAGAAATGATGAAAGATGGAGATGTTTTTGTTTGTTTCTTTTTTTTTCTTTTTGGTCCCTAAATGCTAGTCATTGGTATCTGAAATTTACTAGTAGGAGGGATTTTTCTCTGTGTCTTTGTAAAAGAAGATAAAGTCAAGGGATATCCATTCTGTAAATAGAAATATGTGCAATTTATCTTAACCCAGAAATGCTGGGATTTGTTTTGTTTGTTTTACCTTTTTTTTTTAAGGTCTTATTTGGTCACAGTTATTAGCTCAAATTAAAAGAAATCATTAAAGAAATCATCCTTGTTTGAGAAAATATCCCTGGTCATGTCTGCATGTGAGCATTTGCTTGTGTTTAACTGTGTTACTCACAACAGGGAAACCTATAATAGAGAAACCTAAATTGCTATATTTCTGAACTGTGCACTACAGCAAAATTGAATTAGATGTCATCAGCACTGCCTGGTATGAGAAGTAAATCTGTAAATTAGGGTGGGTCTGTGATAGTTGTTATGAATAGTAACCGTTTGTTATGAATAGTAACCACTTGAAAAGTTTTTTGATTCACTAAATTAAAGAAGTGTTAATATTATGATTTTAACCGTCTGATGCATTTTCTCTGCTAAGTTACTGATCTCTAAATATTAGGTAACCAAATCACTCATCAAACCTTTGAAAAGTATTCTTAAGGTCAATGAGGTAATTGAATATTTTTCTGTCTTTTTATGAAAAATGAAATACTTTAAACTGATATAAAATGATGGCTCAGGATTATGAAATATTTTAGTACAGGGCAAGGGTAAAGAAAATGAAAATCGAAATTTAAGCTTTGTTCAGTATGAGCCAAGGGATCTTAGGGCTTATATGAAGGATACATCAACATCGCAGGGGATCAATGATTCAGTTTTGAGGTCCATTTAATCTATACTCATTTTATGTGGTTTATACTGTTGTAGTTCCTGTCAAACAGTACAAGATAAATCCTTATATAATTATGTTTTATGATTGGACTTACCAGCTTGTTAACTTTTATCTTTTCTGTGGAGTAGAAGTAATTTACCTTTTGTAGCAATGTTTTTATCTTCTAATGCTTGATTTTAGTCTTTAATTAAAGTACTTTTTTCTTTTGTCAACTACTAAAAACCTCAGATACTCCTATCTGTGCTGTTTCTTGTTTATGTACTTTTTTGGAGTCACAATTTTGCATCTTAAGTATGGAGGTTAATTATTACATTTAATACAATTAATGTATTAAACATTTATATTATTGGATGTTACCTTTCTTATATTTAAGTGATATTTTAGGAAATATGTATTTTACCTTCAAAACAATAATACTTCAGGATGAAGAGGAACGAGTTTCATTTAGTTTGGCATCTATATTTTTGAAGATTGTTTCATTCATTGTTCCTGTAATTTCTGATCTGAGCTGGTCTCAGTTGTGCGTAGTACAAGCTCCACAATCCCCATCTGTACTATAGGCTACACCATTGTTCAGTTGCTTACACTATTAATAACTTTTTCCTAATATCTATCTAAACTTCTCTTAGCCTCAAGATATTGTTCTTCATCTGTAATTTTTTGACACTGTGACTGAGACTTTTATCATGTAAACTGTTGCTGTGAGGGCATTTGTAGACTATTGAAAACACAAAATATCCCCTTAGTATTCACAGTTCTGAATTATATAAATTCAGCTCCCTCCCATCACAGGATTTATCCACCAGCCTTTGTGTCAGCCTGATGTCCTTGGTAATTTCACTAGCTTTTTTCTATTTTTCTAGTACCTTTTAGGGATAGCAATGCATAAGTAACCAAAGAGATGAGTAATCCATAGTCTGGCCTGACACAAAAATGCTAGGACTAAATTATGGCAGTAAATAAATATTAATATATTCCAAAGGACTTTTTCCCATGTTGTTTCCCATCAGTCTAATAATGTCTAGTTAATGGGAACTTACTTGCACACATTCTATCTTTTAATGAAGTTTTGTCTTGAAATGTTGTTTCCATTTTATAAATACTAGACAGAAGTTTGGAAGTACATTTGATGACTCTAAAGTAGCTCTTCATCATAATGAATAGTATATACTCTTCAGCCATAGTAGTAATTGGAATTGTTTTCAGGTTATTTCAGTGCTGGAAAGTTGAATTGATCTGATATATAACATCTCTTTCCACTTGTGCCCTGCGATAGGACAAGGGGCAATGGATACAAGCTAGAGCACAGGAAGTTGCACCTCAGCATGAGGAGGAACTTCTTTACTGTGAGGGTTACAGAGGGTACAGCACTGGAACGTGCTCCCCAGGGAGGTTGTAAGAGTCTCCTTCTCTGGAGGAGAAAACATAGTTTGGTTCCTCTTTTAGCAGTGGCAAATCCTCAAAGTGTTAAGGGCAATACCACTGGCCTCACTATGTAAAGCTGTGCTGGATTTGTGTGTTTTTCCAACTGATCAATTGGCAGAAGTTTGAGCAGCTTGCAAGGTCGCCTTTCCAGAAATCTTCACCCTGACTTTTTTTCTGAACATCTTTTGTGCTCACAATGAAATGATTTGAGCATCACCAGCTTTTAAAGGGGCATCAAAAGAGTTCCACACAGCCACAGTAGTGGTGTTCAGTGCAGACAGTCATAAAGTGAGTGGATGCATTTGATGTAGTTTAGGATGTATGGTTATTTAAAAATAAAATTATTTTCCTGACTCTTTAGTTACTTGAAAATGGTTAAGTTGCAGATGTATGATTGTTTTGTATGTATTTGTATTCTGATTATGTCATTATTTTAGCATTTGAGTGCCTAAAAGTGACTGGTATTTGACAATTCCTCTGGGCCTTCGTAAAAAAACCAAACCTCTGGATTAGTTTCCAATATGTGTTGTCAGGATAGCTCTTTTTTTTTTAATGTTACCATATATGCTTATGGATTTTTTTTTTTTTTCTAACTATGGAATAAAATTTATGCACAAAGGAAAAGCTAGTGAACACAACATTGTAAATGATAAACTATTTCAGTTACTTGCCATTAAAATTCAGGAGGCAATGTAATGACTTTTCTATGAATAAGAACTTATACTGACATTACTACTGACATTAGACTAGATTTGAATTTGTATGCAGATGCTCTGACCACGTTAATGGCAATGATTTCTCAGTCTGCCAGGATCTTTAACTTTGTGCAGAAATTAGTGTGATGTTCATGACATTTTCTCCTATATTATTCCACTGTAGTTAAGAACACAGAACTCCTCCTATCCTTTTATCCAGCTATGGATAAAATTCTACTTAATGTGCAATAAAATAACTGAAAATATCAAGAACATCAAAGACTAGAAGTTTCATTTTTTCACCTAAAATAAATTTTGAGATTGCTTATCATCAAGACTTCAAAATGTCAAACCCAGTGTTAAAAACTTGCGTATATCCCTGTACTACAGAAAACCCATTAGATTGATTATATGGGTTCTCATTTTAAAAATAAACTAATGTAGATAGGTTAACAATTACACATATATGTTATAGCAACACACAGAAATGACAGATCATCTTTGTTTCTGTGTTACTCTCATTAAGTCTTTTACTTCAGGTTTCATTATTTCCAGACATGTCATTGCACAGAGAGGCATGGAGGCACATGAGGTTTTTACATCAGAAATATTACTCTTTCTTCTTGAAAGTATCTGTACATTTAAACTTAACAAAAATAGTAATAAAATACTATTAAATATTATTAGAATCCGTATGGTGCAGATTTGGTAAGTAGAAGCATTTGAGAGGAGAAAGAAAGCCTGAAGATTTCAATGGTGGGAATCTGGTGGAATTAAATTCCTGGTCCCATCTAATATTTTAGGTAAAAGTAAAAATGTTTAACACACTTCCAGGAACTACTGGCTATTTTTAAGTTGTAGGGTTGCAAAATCAGAGTTTAAAGAAGTGGTTTGAAATATATGTTGAAAAACTCAGAGCCAGTTCCTTTTAAGATATGTATGTATTGTAAATTTTTATTGCATAATATGGGCAAAGGATCTTGAAAATTCCAACCTTTCTGATGAGCAACTCAGCAATTACAATAAGGTTTCACATAAATAAACAGTTCATATTAGCTATAATATTTATTTGTGTAGATGCTAATGTTCTCACCATTTTCAAGACAAAATTAATCTGGGTAAATGATAGTACAGGAACAGGAGATTCAGTGAATATTTGTCTTTATAAACATCAATTGGCCTATTACTAACTTAATACTACCACAGTACCCGGAAATTATTAATTTGATATATAAGTTAACTACTGGACTGGGTGGTTATAGTAGTTAAGACTAAAACACATCATATCTTTATTAGGGCCTTGTTCTAAATCTGGCTTTCTTTTTGAAAGAGGTAGAAATAATAATAATCAAAAATACTGTTTAAAAATGGTGTATTGTGTCACTGGAATATCTGAATTGTTTCCTTGGTAGTCAAAAATCAAACTGAACTAGTTGAAGGACAAAGAGAACTCTTCCTAATGGTCCCAGCTATAAAAATGAGGGGAAAATGGATGTACAAAGACTCAGTACAAAGTTATAGACATCTTATACTTAAAGGACTATTTGAAAACACATCTGTTCAGAGAAATGCTCTATTTTCAGTTCTACCTGCTGATCAAAGCACTGACATTAAACATAACCCTAGGGCATAGCTTTCATTTAACAATACCTGAGTGATCCTCAGGCAATCAGTGTAACACTTGTGAATGTAATGGATGAAGACCAACAACTGTCATTCACAGTACTTTTCTAACTTGTCTCCTGTCAGCACTTGAAAATATTCAACAACACATTCAAATTAATTGAAGGGTCAAAACATGACCTTCCAGGATCTCTTTCAGGCATTTGACAGGATACAGGTTCAGATCATATAATGATATCGAAATTATGTTTTAGTATTGAATTTATTGCTTTTTATGTCCTGAATGATAAGCTGGAAAATACTCTGACATTGCAGTTGAAGGTGATCCTTTCTGCTTTTTAGCTGTCAACCAGTGTGGGCGTACAAAGTCCTTAATAGTTTTACTTCAGAAAAAGAGATTAAGTACGTTAAGTATTAAACTAAAACTGTATATAAAACATAGAATACAAATAGAAATACAGTTTCTTTACTCCTTAAGATAAGAACCACCAATAATGTGTGTCTGATGACTAAGGATAAGAGCACAAACTTGTAATTCAGGCAATATTGATTTAACAGTCTCTATATCTGTCCTCCTAATTGTTTTCAGATCTTTAGCTTGTTTACATTTACTGTACCCAGTCAGTAGACCTCATGATTTACAGCCAGTAGAAAGTGGGTAGATGTAGAATTGTCCTTCAGACAAAAGCATATTTTACTTGACGCAAATAAGCATATAGCTTTTAAAAATCTCAGTTTGTGACCTGAAGTCTGTTCGAATGTTTGCTTTTATAATATGTTACCTACAACACCTGGAACAAGTAGATTCATGGTAAGATTTACTCATTAAAAGTGAGAAAAGACCAGAAAAAGAGCTGATGAACTTAATGAGATTATATTTGAATTACTAACCTTTTTTGTTTTTATTAAAATAAGAACTTACAGCCTGTGGAACTGCTGTTACATCAGCGTAAATGAAATCTGAAACAAACTTACTCTGCACAGGTTGCTAAATCTTGCTTATAGGTCTCTTGAGAAGGTGCATTTATTGGTTCTCTAAATCTGGATGACTTTGCAATACCAAATGGTTCTTCAAACCTTCTACAGTTTCTATACCATCTGGAGAAATATGTTCATTTTACAGTTTCACTTTGAGAATCAATTGCCACAGGATATAGCATATGATACTGGGTTGTTGCCATTTCAGCAATTTCTTATGTAGCCTGTGCAAAGCTTCAGATTTCTGCAAAACAAAGTCCTTTAACCTTCATGATTGAGAGACCTGATTTTTGTGAATACTTGACTTTGACTTGTTTTTCTCTTATCTAAAATAATACCTAACTACCTGTTTGAAAAAACAGGACATTGTGCAAATCAAAGTTATTTAAAAAGTTACATCTGACAACTTCCATCAGCAAAATACACACAGCTGCTGCAATCCGCTCACATGTGTTTTACAACATTGATGTGTCTTAACTTTTTAATTGTTTACTGATATTACAGATATAGCTGTGATTTTGATTGTTGAGACAGGTCATAGATGCTGTATTATTGACGCTTCTCAGCAAACTTGGATTGTTTTCTTTGTCTTTTTCTGACCTAATTTTTAACTTTTCTTGAGAGAAAAGGCAGTCCAAGTGAGACATTGGCTTAGTTTAGGATGTCTGAAGTTCAGTCATCTACTTGTCAGTGTTAATCGACTGGCTTTGGTTCCAGAGTTAGCCTGACCCTTCTCATTTTCAGGGGCTGCACCTGGCTGAATTGTAGGTACAAAGTATTCCCTCTGAGGAGTCAAGAGGATTCAACCATTTTTCAGCATCAACAGGGCAATGTCTCTAATGTTCCCATCCTTACTGTAGGATGATTAAAGGTGACACAATATATGCTATGATTTCAGGCTTTTTCAGGGGGAGTTTCCAAAAAGACTGAATGTATTGCCCTTGAAAAGGTTTTTTGCCTTCAGTATCAGTAAAAAAGCACGAACTTCATGACTATTTTTTGCAATATAGAGAAATTTTTATGTGGTCACTCATTGTGGGGAATGGTGCTTAGTGCAGTAGGACGAGCCCACTTAAAGGAAACTTACTGGATGTAGGATAGGGGTTTTGTACACATACCCTTGAGTATACCAGGAGGTGGAGGGGTAAAACTAAAGCTTTTCCAATCTATTTTTTTTGTTTATTTTATCTTTTTTTTTTTT